>QWTY01022650.1:16720-64001 GCA_008033365.1 Pseudorectes ferrugineus | reverse complement strand
TCTTAGCATGAGAGAACAGCAGCTCACAGGCTACAGGACACTTCAGAGTTACACACTAGGAATACAGAATTTGAAAAATATAAAAGCTAAAACATAAGGCATCAATGGTCACCAGACACCCTGGTATTTTAAAATTTTGTAGGTAATCTTTGAAGAAGCTGGGGTTCAGAAAAATCTTTTGAAGCTGAGGTTGCACAATGTAGCCTCCTTCGGGTGTTACCTTGCTATCAGTGATCAAGTCACTCCAAAATACACAACCAAGAACCCTCCAAAAGAGGGGAGTGAAGACAGAACAGCACATTTTTCCATATAACAGAAATAGAATAGAAAACATTCTGAAGCCAAGCACTTAATCACGTTTCAAAATACCACAAGAGACCACCTTTAGTTGTCCTTGTTAACACTTCTGTCTTTAATTAACATTACAATTAGCGTGCAAGTTCTCACACAACTGAGACACAATTGTCTCACACAACTGAAAGCCTGTTTTCCACCAGTTACTCCTTTCTAAGCAAACTGTGCAGAGCGGAAGACATATGAATGACACTGCATTTCAGAGAGTCCCTTTGGAATTATATTTAAGGAAAAGTTCTTAAATCTACCACTTGGGAATATTACCAGTGAATTCCATTAGAATTTTCCATTCAGGTATCTCAGGATGGGAAAAAGTCTAAATTTTTCAAAATGGAAAGTAAACTGTAAGTTTCAAATGCTTATTTCATAAAAAAAGGTGGATGTACAGAAAAAACATATTTACTTGCCTATTTTGTGTTTGCTAAGCCTTTCTTTCCACCTTTAGAATTTAGTTTATAAATATGTATGAAGCTTGTATGTTCATATATAAATTTCCTTTACCTTTATCTTACCAGATCTCTCATAAGTCAGTGTGGTTATGTTAAAACTTTTGCAATAATCTCCGCATTTGCTTAAGATAACAACTTTTCCAATACTTCTTTCTGAATTGAAAACCGCTTATATTTGGGATCATATTCTGCAGAATGTTTGTGTGTATGTGTACTCACATCAGTAGAGGGTTTTTATACTCTGACATGACATAAAATAAACAAGATTTAAATTAAACAGCAGCGTCAGCAGACAAGATCAGGGTGTGTTAATGTCGATTCTCTCTGACCTGCCAATCTGATGTCTCGTACAATCACTTCTGTCCTAACAAAGCCTGTTTTTTTGGAGGGCAGTGTATGAAATGCAGCTTAGTCTGGACTTAGGCCAAGGGAGATATTATTTCAAAGCTGCATATCCTGGCTGTGCCAATAACCCAAAGAGTCTGGATTTGGCATGCTGTGATGACCCAAAATCTAATCAGTTCAAACCACCAGCAAAACTATGCTTTGCAGCAGTAACGGGCTGCTGCTGGAAGTTAACATCCCATTTGACAAATCCACCTCTGAAACTGAAAGCAGAGATATGTAGAGCTTGCAGAACCAACATGAGGAGCTTATAGTACAAGATTCTGACAATCTGCTGAAAAAGTACCTTCGATGCGACAGCTCATTTTAGACAAAGTTTACTGTGAAAGAAAAAAAGAAGCTGTAAATAATCTAAAATAATTAATGGCTTTTGTATATATTGTAGATTTTTCCACAGGCCCTATGAGCTATGAAGACCAACAGATTAAGTATCTGGCAATACATCAAATGCTACCAAATGCATAAAGCAAACCAGCTGTTGAAAGACCCATTTTCTGACTAAGGAAAAAAAAGTAATTATAACTGATAAAACCAGAGGTGGGATAATGTGTTTTTCTTATTGACTTGCTAATTTCATCTGTTCTCCCTGTTAAAAAGTTCAGTAGCAGAACACAACTTATCTTCAGTACAGCCAGGTAAGAATATGAAAGAGGAAAGCAAGCAGGATACAGCAGGCTTATTGATTTGATGCATTAAAGCATGTCCCACTCTCAGACTGCTCTTCACAATTTTCAAACATACTGTAACAGGGGAGCAGGGAAGAGAGACAGCAAAAGAAGACATAACACGTGCAGAAGGAAGGGAGGTGATAATGCAGAAGAATGGAAACTTGCAACAGCAAGGATCTGCAGAAAGAAGAGAATTCCCCAAAGCCTGAGATGCCCTTGCAGAATCACTTCAACACTCTGCAGACTGAGAAAAAAGACCCGTCAGATCAGGAGAGGCACCGAGACTGAGTAAGGCAGCCCCATCTGCTCCCACACCACAGCCAGCACAGCTAAGAAAAGGCAATGGGTGAGAGCAGTAGGTGACTTCTGAGAGGCTCAGAGGTACCCATTTGATGACCTGACACACTCTCTAGAGAGGTGCTGCTTACTGGGGAGTCATAGCAGGGATGTCACTGAGAGACTACTGAGCCTTGTACAGTCCACTGACTATTACACACTGCTGTTGTTTCACATGATACAGCAACAGTGACACAGTCAGGAGAAGCCTGAGGAGTATCAAGAATGATTACAGAGCCCTGGGTGTGACAGTAAGGGATTCTGAAGGGCAGGCAGTTTTTTCATCAATCCTCCTGGTCAAAGGGAAGGTGCTTGAAAGGGCCAGTGAAATCAGGTCTGGATTAAAGGGAGGGCAGGGACAGGAGACATTACAGCAGGGGCCTGCTACAGGCTGCCTGACCAGGAACACCGAGCGGATCAGTCCCTCTACAGACAGGTAAGAGCAGCCTCACATTCACAAGCTCTGGTCCCCATGGGGGACTTGAACCACGCTGGCAGCTGTTCAAGGGCCAACACTGCAGGACACAGGCAATCAGGGAGGTTCCTGGAATGCAGTGATGACAACTTCCTTCTCCAAGTGACAGAGAAGCCAACAGGGAAAGGTACTATCCTGGACCTTGTTCTCACCAACAGGGAGGGGCTGCTGTGGAATGGGAAGCTCCAGGGCAGCCTTGGCTGCAGTGACCATGCAGTGGTGAACTTCAAGATCCTTAGGCCACAAGGAGAGGGCAGAGCAAGCTCACTATCTCGACTTCAGGAGAGCAGATTTTGCCGTCTTGAAGGATCTATTTGGTAGAGTACCATGGGATAAAATCCTGGAGAGAAGACAGAAAGCATGTTAATATTCAAGATTCACCTCCTCCAGACTCAGGAGTGATCCCAACAAATATCATGTCAGACAAAATTGCCAGGAAGCCTGTATGAATGAACAAGGAGCACCTGGATTCAAACACAAAAAGAAAGCCTAAAAAGCACGGAAACAAGGAGAGACAGACTCTGAGGAATACAGAGAGATTGTCCGAGTAGATAGATTGTATGATTCTATGAAAACTAAATCCCTGACAGAGCTAAATCTGGCCTGTATTTAAAGGGATGTCAAGAGCAACAAGAAAAGCTTCTGTAAGTACATCAGTGATAAAAGGAAGACTAAGGAAAATATGGATCCTCTTCAGATGGAAACAGAAGACCTGATTAGCCAGGACATAGAGAAAGCTGAGGTACTCAGTGACTTTTTTGCCTCGCTCTTTACCAGCAAGTGCTCCAGCAAAGTTGCAGAAGGTAAAGGCAGGGACTGGGGGGAATGAAGAATCAGTCGCTGTAGGAGAGAATCTGGTTTGAGACCATCTAAGCAACCTGAAGGTGCACAAGTCCATGAGACATGATGAAATGCACCTGCATGTCCTGAGGGAATTGGCAGATGAAAGGCCTACTATCCATTCCATTAGAGAGTCTGATGAAATTCCCACTGACGGAAAAACATGACCTCCATTTTTAAAAGGGGGAAAAGAGGAAGGCCTGGTGAATTACAGGCCAGTCAGTCTCACTTCTGTGTCTGGCAAGATCATGGAATAGATTATCCTGGAAATTGTGCAAAGGTAATGGAAAATAAAGAGGTGATTAGTGACAAGCAACATGGCTTCACTGAGGACAAACTGTGACTGACAAATTTGGTTTTCTTCTACAATGGGGTTACAGCAGTGGTGGACAAGGGAAGGGCAATAGACATTATCTGCCTGATCTTACGTAAAGCATTTGACACTATCACACATGGCATTCTTGTCCTTAAGTTAGAGAGACACGGATTTGATGGATGGACCACTCAGTCGATAAGGAATTGGATGGTTGCACTCAAAGAGTTGTGGTCAATGTCCAAATGGAGACCAGTGACAAGTGGTGTCCTCAGGGGTCAGTACTGGGACTGGTGCTGTTCAAGATCTTTGTCAGTGACACAGACGGTGAGATCGAGGGCACCCTCAGCAAATTTGCCACCAACACCAAGCTTTGTGGGGCAGTTGACACTCTGGAGGGAAAGGATGTCATCCAGAGGGACCTGGACAGGTTGGAGAGGTGGGGCTGTGCAAACCAAGTCAAAAAGGCCAAGTGCAAGGACCTGGGCCAGGGCAATCCCAAGCACAAATACAGGCTGGGCAGAGAATGGATTGAGAGCAGCCCTGAGGAGAAGGACTTGGGGGTGTTGGTGTACAAGAAGCTGGACATGATCTGTCAATGTGCACTCGCAGCCCAGAAATCCAAGCATGTCCTCGGCTGCATCCAAGGCAGTGTGGCCAGCAGGACGAGGGAGGGTATTCCATCCCTCTACTTCGCTCTGGTGAGACTGCACCAGGATTACTGTGTCCAGTTCTGGGGCCCCCAACATAAACGTTATGTGGACTTTCTGGAGAGAGTCCAGTGGAGTGCCAGAAATATTAAAAGGCTGGAGCATGTCTCCTATGAAAACAGGCTGAAAGAGTTGGGGTTGTTCAGCTTGGAGAGAATGCTGTTCTGAGGAGACCTTATAGCAGCCTTCCAGCACCTGAAAGGTGATGGAGAGGGACTTTTGACAAGGATTTGTAGTGATAGGGCAAGTGGTAATGGCTTTAAATTGAAAGGGGGCAGGTTCAGATTAGTTATCAGGAAGAATTTCTTTACTGTGAAGGTGGTGAGGCACTGGAACAGGTTGCCCAGAGAAGCTGTGGACTCCCCATCCCTGGAAGTGTTCAAGGCCAGGTTGGATGGAGCTCTGAGCAATCTGGTCTAGTGGAAGGTGTCCCGGCCTATAGCAGAGAGGTTGGAACTAGATGATCTTTAAGGTCCCTTTCAACCCAACCCATGATTCTGTGATTCTATGAAAAGTGCTTAAATCAGACAAAGAATCAGCACCTCCCTGAAGCAAATCTATACCTTTAAAAGAATCTTGAAACAAAGGCAAAACTTCACACGGACAATGGAGGTTAAGCTTTTTGGAAGGGAGAAAGGGAGGGAGAAATACCATTGTTGATACTGATTCACTGGGATGAACCTTGTAGTAGAGAATGCAAAGTTACCTTCCAACCCCCAGCTTCACCTGGTTATTGTGTATAGACCTGCTCTGAGCAGGTTTAGACAACCAGTATTCAAAGCACTGGCAGCTGCCTGGAGCTTCTTGTATTATAGGACTCCCACTATCAGAACCAGAAGCTGCACTGGCATTAGTAGTAGCAGAGTATGTGTGAGGGAAAGCACCAGGAGAAAACAGCCAGCCTTACGGGCATAGTTTAATCCCTGTAATTATGCAGACCTGGTAATGTAAAGGTCTACAAACAAATTCTGAAGCTTCACAAAACTGGGAGTTTGGGACATTCCCTCAAGGATCTTTGTTTTTAAACCAAGTATTTTGGCAGCGTCTGACATGCATGATCCATTTCAATATATTTTCTCACTAATTATAGAGAGACTATGCCTAATTTCCTCAGAATAATAGTCTGAAATTTTTAAAGATAAGAATCTGTCATAAATTGACTTAATTGCATTTTAATTAATTTTCATTTATTGCGCTGGCTAAAGTATTTTCTCCCAGTAAATGCAGAATAAGCACATTTTTGAAGGAAAGAAATACTTCACTTCAAGGAGACAAACCCAACATGTGCACGCACGACACTGCTGAGGAGTAACACTGTTAATCCTACAGGACTGGTGAACAATCAGGAGGGACTCCAAGTTGTAGGGAGACTAAGGCCAAAGACATATCAACTCTCCTACAGACTGGGTTCCCGAAGAACATTTGGTAGTGAAAATCTGAAAATCTGAAAATATTCTGCACCAGGAAGAAGACAGAAGGAATGAGCAGGCAAACAGTTTCTAGAAGACTCTGCAATCCTAGTTTCTGCGAAAATTTTCAGCTGGGAATGTATCAACAATAAAGAAGCAGCAGCTGGAAACAGAAAAACATACAGCTGCTTGAAATACTCATTGAGGAAAACCTTGTCATATTTCTTTTAAAAAGGCTCACATATATTCTTCCCTCACACAAAATTACTTGACCATGGGGAATTTTATAAATTATTCATCCAGAAATATTTATTCACTTATTACAGTATAAACCATTATTTGTTATAACTGGATTTGACTGACCAGAACTGTCCTCTTCCTTCAATTGAAGGAGTCTTCCATAGTAAGTTTTCCATGGGTATTCTTCTAGTTAAATTAAAAAATCTTCTTCTCTCCCTTGCTTCTAAAAGCTATGAGATTATGCCATAGCCTAATGCACATAAATTTTCCTGCATGGTCTCAAAAGACACACCCTTGTCAAAGAGATTCCAGTTAATTTCTGTGGGTTTTTAATTGAGCCTATTGGGTCTACACATGCTGCTCCCCCCCCCCGCTTTTTTTTTTTTAAGGCATGTCTTGTTCTGGCATTTAAAATTTTTTTTTAAAAATGGTTGTGCAAATTTTTGTGAATCTTTGTATCTCCATGTTGAAGTTAGCTAAGGTATGACTGATCCTCATCTACCTTCACAAATAACAATGTTTAGGCTCAAGATAAAAAAAATTTTAAATTACTTTAAATAAAATTAGCCTGAGCTCCTTTGATCTTTGCATTGGATATTACTTCCATTGCTGAACCAATCTTCCTTAAATTGGGATTTTTGTCCTTTAGAAGAATCTAACTTTTTGCAGGTGGCTGTGGGAATAACAGAGACATACAGGACAGACTATGTCTTTTGAGTAATGATTCATTATCTGTCTTTCTCTGGATGCTGAAAGAAAGTCGAGTTTCAAAATGAAAGATTTCCGGGAAGATCCCAGAATTAATAATCCCGTGGAGGCCTAGTTTCTCAGATTTAGCTGAATTCCAAGTCTCTGGGAGACTCAGGAATCTTTAGGGTGGCCCCTGTGCCAAGGAACTGAGGAGTATGATTGGATGGGTTTGTCTCAGTATTTAACGATGCATCACTGAACCTTGACCCACTAATACTCCTGACTTCACCTGATAATGGAAAAGCTGTCACCCTTATGCAGGTGTCAAACAATTAACTTTCAAAAAATTCTGGCCTGTGAGTTTGTTTAAAGACAATGTAGCTTCAGTTTAATTTCATTTGCTTACATTCATGTTTATGCAGATATAAATAAAATACATATTTTATCAATATTTGAATTAAGCAATACACTTTGCATGTTCCAATGGTGAAGTCTGCAACATGAATAACAACTTCAAACCCTGTTGCCTATGAGTTAGATGGAAACAAAAACTATTCCAATGGAATCAGATAAAACCAGATAGCAACATATAAAACTCGCCAAAATATCTGATGCTCCAGATCCACCAATACTCCTGTAGTCCTTATTTCTGAAAGAAATCCTGTGATTTTAATGTCAGCTCTTGTATTAAAAAATCACCTGGACTAAAGCCCCGGGTTTTAAACTTCACTGCAGGTGATGGATGTATTTCTTCAAACAGCTCTTCAACTTATCTAAAAGTCTGCTCATTGTGTCAACTTGTAAAAGTGATACTATACTTTCAGATATTTAATTTTGATTAGCTAGAAAGTCATCATACCTGTTATCCAAAACTGAATCCAAACTTGCATGAGATACCAGTAAAGTAAGTCACATGACTAAGCAGGAAAGTAAGCGTATTTTTCAAAATATCAGATCAGTAATTTTTTAAGATCAAACACAGCAATGACTGACATCAGCGAATCTGATAAAGATGCTTGTCACAATTATGTTAAACTTCTTACCTGTCCTTAAGATTAAAATATTTAGAAAGAAGTTTGCAATACAGGATCCTGAGGTTTCTCAACCCCGTATTTGGATCCCAAATAGGTGTAATATGAACACCTCTCATCCTTACTGGAAGTAAAAACTCCAAAAATCAAAATTAATTAACAGCTGACAATTCAGTCTTCTGGGTAAATGTGATTTTGCCGCTGACTTGGTGGAAGCATGGACAGACTAATGCTTATGTCTGGAAGACAGAATGTGAATGAAACCAGAATGAGGTTAATAGCATTTCCACTCTCCTATGTGAATTCTGTCCTTTTAACACACTCTGTGAGGCATTAGTATGCCATGGGAAATCATAGGTTGCCATGAAAAAAAAAAAAAGCATGAAGTAATTCAAGTCTTCGGAATACTTCTCTTTCTTCAATGAGAATTGATTAAGTCAGTTAGCTAATGCAAAAAAAATTTTTTAAAAAATTGACAGAATAGACATCAGTGATGTTGGGAAATTCTGCAATCTTTAAATAGGAACAGGGCATTCTATAAGCTTACAGTAAATTTAGCTTTGTCCCTGGAAGACTAATTTTAACAGCATTTTAATAATGAAAATAATGAGTGTGATTTTTTTCAGGAGTATCCTGTATACTATATATATGTACATACATCCACAGTAAAGGGATGTAAGTGGTTAGCACCTCCGGACATTGATAAGCTAATCATGCTGCAGTTGGAGCAAAGTTTAATATAAATGACAGGTAACACTCTTAAGTGGAACAACTAGGGTAAATGTTGTTTTGTGAAAATGTAAGCCAACTAATACTTGTATATTCTCTATTGGCAAAGAAACAGCCTAGGTTACTTCCTTTATTTGTTCAAACAGATTAAGAAAAGCAGTTCTCAAGGCACAACCAAAAAATTCAAATGTGCTGTAGCAACACAGAAGTGTTGCCCATATTGTCCTGTTCATACTAATAACTTTTTTACTATTGCTGTCCTAAAAGGAAATCCCCACTTCGTATGTGATGGTGTAGGATGCACATGCTGAATGGTCAAGGGATATGATAATGACAATGGCTTTGGTGTGTAAAATTGTATTTAACTGCACTGTGATACATTGACCTAAGGGCTCAGCTGGGTCTGAACAAACACGTAACAAACGTAATAAACCCTCTCTCTCATCAATAGGTCATGGTAACTAACAAAGGATGTATAGAGCCAAAGGCAGAACACCGTAATTTGTTAAGAGTGTTTAAGCCTTTTGTTATTTCTACCCCTGTGTATTTCACTTGGACTGCAGGGTAAGGACGGCATATAGTGGCATTAGTTACTGACCTGTTGTTCCTCCCCAGTTTACCAAATGAACCACTAAGTCTAGAAAAATAAATCAACAACAACATGAGGTATAAATTTCTCTGCAGCTCACATGCTGTCAGTTGTCCAAATTATTCAGCCCATTTTTTCCACTTATTGTAGAAACCAGACACTGATTCCTCAACATAGGAAAGCCCAAAAGTTGTAAGGAAAGTTACTGCACTATAGTCCTCAGAGAGGCATACAATATCCATCCTTACCTTTGCATTAGGATTAGTTCATATTAGCCATAACATTAGGGAAATAAGTTTGTGTTACCCACAAATGACTGTTGTCACATTTACTAGTTTACAAGCTGGGACTTCCACAATCACACGTGGTTACAAACGAATAAAGAGTTGGTATAGACATCTATCTGTCTTAAAAGGAGTTGGAGAGTTGAAAACACATCATTATTCGTTCAAGATTTTGCAAAAAACCTTTTCTTTTTAATGAATCTACTTATGAAGTCAACTATTCTGTGTAATTTTCTGCTTCATTTTACTGTTCCTCACCCTATCTATCTGAAATTCTCTGTTGCACTTTAAAGCAAGGTGTTAATTACTATTCCTGGGTAACTTCTTACAGGGGCAGGTGTCTTGCAAATGTGTTTGTGTAATTTAAAATGTTCTTAAAATAGCTTGCTGTGAGCAGCATGTTCCTAAGTAGGTCTCAGAAACACTGATTAAGTAAAGCTCCCTACTGTGTTGAGAACATCTTTATTGGAAAGAAATTTGCAAATTAACCAAGACTGATCTGGATTTCTGACTTTTAACTAGGGTTTAATCCTGCTTCAGGCCAAACCAAGAAAGTTTTGGTTTTCAGGCTTGGGCTCAGACATTTTCAGTTCACTGCACAGAAAGGTGTCTAATGTGTACTACAGTGCTGCCTTCCTTCCCCTTCATCCCATGACCTACATTGCAGACACTGCCAGAAAAGATACAACTTGTTTTTGGAAGTTAAGGTGAATCTGTTATGGAATGCTGGGGACACAAAAATTGTTGCCGGAATTTTGCATTTTCTTGTATTTTCCAGTTTTTTTAATGTGGAGTTTTAAAAAGTAGTAGACTGGCAATTCTGAAGAAGAATCATAGGAAAAAAGGCAAGGTTCCCCATGATAAGCCAATAGAAGTTATGTGGATAGCACATGTTAATTATTCTTCCTCATGCAGAACAGGTTAAAGAACACATCCCTCTGTACAATTGGTTAAACCTAGCAGCCTCTAGAGAATAGGTTTCTGGGGTCTACAAGCAGTGTGGCTGGTAGATACCTATCAAATCCGATCTAAGGATACAACAGGCATCACTACAGAAGACTCAGAGTGACTGGTCACTTCTGATGGAGGATTCCTCCAGCAAAGTCATTGCTGGAGAAGACCCGCTGAACTGGTCTCTGAGGGGTAACACATCAAGACCAACACAGTAACAGAAGTGATTTTTTTTTCCGTCCTGTTTATAAACATGAGAAGATTTTTATTCTCAGTAAGTGTTCTCCAATATCTGAGCATGACTAATCTAGCCAGAATAATGAATTACATTATTTGTTGCACCCAGTAACAGAAAGATTCCCCTAAAACAATATCAGACTGGAGAACGGCTGCACAGCTACTGCCAGGCAAGCTAACCTGTAAGAGGATTTTGAAAATAATCCCATGGTGTTTTATTGCTTATATGGAGCTACCTTCTCTTTTAAGGTCTACTTGAGAAAATCTATAGAAAACATATTGACTTAGTCTTTGCTTAGTTTTGGTTTGTTTTGGTTTTTTTTTAATTGAGCAAGTTATCATTATCTGAATTCTTAAATTCTAAGGTAAAAAATGAAACCTATAAAAGAGTTATTTTAGGCATACATTTTAAAATAAAAAAAAAAAAACTGCATTGGATTGAAATTTTCTCATTAATTTTACCATGTATTGAAGTGTGTTATGTACATGTACACAGCAAAAGGAAGAAATATTTTTTTTTTCCCCCTAAACCATACCAGTTAATTAAAACAAGATTTTGTGGCCATAAGGTCTCTGTCAGCAGATTTCTAAACACACCTTTTGTGTTAAAGTCATGCATTCAAGAAAAAAAGGCATCTTACTAGTAGCCAATAATGTTGTGTCTGTTTAAAATAGTACAGATATTTAAATTGGACTCCAGCCTTACAAGTTTGATTTTTTCTTTTTTTATACTAATTTTAAAGAAGCTTTAAAATGCATTCAGAGCATAATAGTTCACTGTTCATTTGCTCTATTTTAAAAATCTTACATATTTTAGCCTCTGTAATTTTCATCTCCTGGTTATCTTGAAAATTTGTGAATACTATTTATAAGAACAACTGCTTCTTGTATTTTGCCACATGAAGTATTGGCTCAATTCCTCTGAATGTCAGGGCTAATTCTAATAACCAAGTCTGTGGAAATGACTGGTGCATAGCACCCTACCAGACCAAATCTCAACAGATAATTATTTCTGCCAAACACAAACATAGTTTTTTATTTCACTTTCTGAAAGAAATTTGATTTTGTATTAACAATATTCACTAGCTATATGCTCAAAAGGTTTTCTTTTCACAAGTTTTTAAAATTTTCTACCTTGTACTGTCAATTCAAAGGACTATTCTCTGGGAAATCAGTAATTGTGGTATATGAAAGGACAGACTTCACACTGCTTGTTGCAGAAGTTACCAGAGATACGTGAATTAAGAATACGGGTGGGAGAAATGAAAAGAGTTATCTTGCCGTAGTTATCTTGCTGAAAAGACCTCTTAGAAAACTGAGTTCCTTCTCAAGCGTACATTTCCTACACAAAGCAAGTACTGGACTTCTTTCAAAGTTTTTACAAATGCTTACTAGTTGTTAGCACTTTGTTTTCTGAACAGCCAGGATGAAATACACAAGGACAGAACAACAGGTGTGATGAGAAGCTCCCTGCTATGCTGCAGAAATAGTCACCAAAATGATATCAAACTGAGCCAGGATATCCAGAACACGCATCTGACAGTATTTACCCTACTATTTGCCCAAGTCTTGAAGGTTTTGTGAAATTTAGTTAGTTTGTTATCAGACACTCGGAAGTCACACACAACACTTGAACTAAAGGAACATTTAGGAAAAAATTTAAGAAACGGTCTTTGGTCCTCAATAGATAAAATTAAATAAAGTCAAAACCTGATAAATAAATGAGGTGAAATATATTAAAAAAAAAGAGAATAATTATTTCACCACGTGAAGATGGGATTCTACTAAGTGAAAAACAGTCAGTAAATCTTCCACCTCTGGATTTTGTCTTTTGCTGTCTGCTTTCAAATTTAGTAGATGTGTTGATACAAATTTTACAATATTGTTAGCTGTTGTCTTTTAAAAGAAATTGCATCTCAAAAAAAAAGGGAAGACTAAAAGAAGTGTATGACTTGCGAAGGCCAGAAGCCCTTGTTAAGAAACACCAATGTTGGTGTCACAGGCAGACTCGTTTTGTTGCTGCCCTGGATCCATGGACATGCATTCTAGGCCTGTATATGAGCAGACAAAACATGAGTTGCTACAAACTGACTTTTTTTGGTCAAAACAGAAAGACATAATTTCTTTTAAAAGACAACGGCTAACGTTATTGTAAAATTTGTATCAGCACATCTCCTAACATTGAAAACAGACAGGAAAAGACAAAATCCAGAGAAGGAAGATTTACTGACTGTACAGTAGGATGGTACTATCCTATCTTTTAGCATCACGTCTCTCTTTAAAAACAAATGTCAAATTTAAGAACTAATTCATCCACCCTATTCTCACACTTGTCATAGCTCAATCCCATAAAGACATTCCTCCTACCACTAAACTTTCCTCTGAAGGAAAGTTCTCACAGCATCTGTTCATCTGCCAACTGTACAGCATCACTAACAAGCGAGGGAAGACCAAGACACAGAGGAGACGACCAGAGCTATTCTGAGCTGAGCCCAACATTAGGTAGAGACAAATTCCTTTCTCTTCTGCTCCCAACCCCCTCAAAGAACAATGAAATCCCTGGTACTATTCTTCACTGAACTTTACTTTTATTGTGGGTTTTGAACTGCCAAGAATAAAAGTGTGCTTAAATTCCTTAATTCTGCCCATCCTGTAATTCTTCCCACCCTCTAGACATGTTACTTCTCATACCATGTGAGGGGAATGCTGTGCCTTTTTTTCTGCCCAGAACCTGCCTGTCCTCCTTATTGATTTCTAAGGAGAAATAGTACTGCTTAACTAGCTGTTTCCTGAGGAGACACAACAGCCACATGGGTTGCTGAAATAAATGGAAATAACACAAAGAATCACTAGCTAAGACAACAATTAGAATTCACAGAAGGATTTCTTTTTTTACTCATAATTTGTTCAATTTCTTCCAGCCCTGTGCTTTCTCCTGTTCACAGCTCTTTCATGCAATATTCTTGCACTAAGAAATAAAAAAAAACCAGCCAACCTCACACAGTAGAACAAATGTCTTTCCTGTATATGAGATTTTAGAGTTCTAAGGAGTCTCCAAAAAGAGGACAGCTTGCTTCATTTCTTGTAATAACTTGGTCAAAGACAAAGAAACTTCAAGATAAGGGACCACTCAAAACTAAGCAGGGTGTGGGCTTCCTCCTGTAGCTAAGGACAACACCGGCTTGTTCTTTTGCCAAGCATCCCAATACAGTGACACACATCACCTCAAAGCAAAAATCCCGATGCTATTCTCAGGCTAGAAACGCTTCTGTAACTGCAGAGTGTTCTGCAAATATTTAAAGCAGCCTGTTTGCTTTATAAAATCTAAAAAAAGGCACAAACCTGCTGCGACTACTTGCACAAAGTCCAAAATCTGAGGTCAATCATAGTACTAATGCCTTAGTAACCAGCCTTTACAGCTACAAAGATACTTAAGAGATTTCTTTCTCTACATATTGTTATGCTATTGCCTACAAGGAGTAGTCTGCTACCTTGAAAACAACACTTACCTTGTGTCACTCAATAGGAAAAATCTTATCTTGATTTTAAAGGTTTAAAACTCCTTCTGTATGAAGAAAAGTTTTATTTACATCAAGAATTCAATCATATACTGGGCTAATTATAACTGCCTATCTAACTTTTATTTACTCTTCCCTAAACCAGATGCAGGAAGCATTAAAAAAATTCATGGCTACACACAACTGTGACACTTGTTGTAGAGTCCAGATCTCAAATATCGAAGAATACAATAAAGGTCATGATTCTTCTGCATAGACTAGGGCTAGTCTGGTGGTATAGAAGGATGATTTTTTCTCCTGTTTTAACCCTACCATGCATGGACTCAGATTCTTCTCAGTGTTAAAAGTTACAGAAATCTTTTTATAGATTAGTTGAGAGGGTATTTTACTTCTCATAGTAAAAGTTCTATCTTGAAATAATCTGTAAACAAATCTCCTCTTTAAACTATGTGTCTCTGAATAGATGTGCAGCATAAACAATTTTGTCCCAGTTCTACTATTTAAAGAATTTTTCTGAAAAACTAAGTTAAGTGGGCTTAAAGCGAAGCAGTGCCAAAGGGGAGTCTGACTTGCAGTGTAGTCTCACTGTGCTCAAGGGTTCCTTCTAAATACAAAAACTGAAAATCAAGAGATTCCAGCAAACCATGGGCTGCAAGTCCATGGACTCTGACACCTTTTGGTGGAATTAGAGATGGTGTCAGTGGCAGTCTGTATCAGAAATGTCTCAAACTCATCAGGACACAATAATTACTAACTTGCAAAAAAAAAAAATTACTGAAGTAGCTCATAGACAAAAAAAGAAGTAAAAAATTTAAAATGTTGTATTGTTTATAAGTTTTTGCTCAGTAAGAGCATAGACTTCAGAAATTTTTTGTACTACGGCTCAACTCCAGTCATAGGAATGAAAAGATCCAGTTAAATATTATGAAGGAGCAACTAGTGCAAGTAAAAAGCAGCACGTTTGACAGCATCTGCAAGAAGAGATATTTCAGAGATCTACACAGGGCTAAACATAACGAAGTATGTGATCAAACTGTACGTGTTACCAATGGCCAGCTGTAAAACGCGGTAGTTGCCCTATGAAAGCATTTACCTCAAACCACACCTGACCACCACGGCAGGGTCTGCCTGTGGCTTTGTCCCTTTCCTCATTATTTGCGTGAGAGAAATTTGTTCTTTGATCCTTACCGTTCACTCTTTAAGCACATTCCAGCTAACACGATACCTGTTTCGCGTTAGCGCAACTACTGTTTCGACAGGAAAGAGACTTTCAGTACTTCAACTCTGCGGTCGAGGAGCAGAACCACCCTCTCGTCCGCGGACGCCGGCGGGCCCGGGAGATCCGCGTCCCTCTCCCTGTACCTGCGTCCCGCCGGGGAAGCCGGTTCCGGAGGCACGGCCTGCTGCCGGCCCCGCGCCCAGTCTGGAGGCTGCGGGACACCCAAAGCTCCGTGCGCGTCGCCTGCGGCCACAGCTCTGGCGAGGGGCGCTCGGGTCCCTTCAGCCCGAGCCCGGCCGGGGCCGCCGCTCCTCCGGAGACACCGCGCTCCCCGTCCTCCAAACCAAGCCGGTCCCGACGGGAGGACTCTCTGCCGCGGCTCGCCTCCGGCCGCGGGAAGCGAGGGCCGTCTCGCCCGCGACGGCTTCGGGCTCTGCGCAGCCCCCAGCCCCCGCAGGGGACCGCCAGGCTCGACCTCCACCAGCACATCCGCCACCCACGGCTCCGCAGCGCGACTCTGTCCGTACCTGCAGCGGCGGACGGGAGAGCCGGGAGAGCTGCGGCTCGGCTCGGCTCGGCGCGGCGGCGGCTGTCCCTGTGCCGTGCCGTGCCCGTGCCCTCCGCCGCACACCTGCCGCTGCCGTGCCGCGCAGGAGCGGCCGCCGCCGGCCCCGCGCACTGCCCTCGCCTGCGGGGGACACGCCTCGCCCTGCCGGGGCGGGGGGGCCGCGCTGGGCCGGGGCCAGCCCCGACGGCCGCCGCCTACGGCCTCGCCGCTCCGGCCGTCCCCTCTCCCGTCCCTCCTCGTCCCCCCGGGACCTGCTCGCGGCGCGGCCGGTCCCGCGGGCGCTGCGTTTGCCCTTTGCTCCTACGCCGCGCTGCACCGAGACCCGGCGCCTACCGCGGGCTCCGCGGGGCAGCCGCGCCCGAGACACCTTCTCCGATAACCCAGCCTCCGACTGGCAGCCGGCTCCTGGCCGGGAGCGTGTCCTCCCGCAGGTCCCGGCCGCAGACCCGCCCCTCGGCCCCGCAGCTGCCGTCAGGCCCCGGCGCGGCCCGCGCTGTGGGGAACTGCCCGCCGGGCAAAAGCCCCCGCAGCGGGCGCTGGGGCCCCCGGGGTTGCACCCTGTCGCGACAGCAGCCGACGACAGGAGAGAGCTGATCTCCTGGTGTGGGCTTACAGACTGTTCACATAGGCGGTGTACACGTCCAGACGCAGATGAATCTGTACAACGTCGACCATTTCAAAACCATACATCTCAAACACCGGCCTTCCAACGTTGAGTGTTCAGTAGCTTTTGCCACTTTCTGTTTATTTTAGAGCAACCAGCAAGATATCATAGCCTACACAAAATGTCAGTGCCACCTGATACTTTCTACAATTCTTGGGGTAGCAGGACAACCACATCTTAATTTTTAAAATGTTTTTAAAACAAATGTCTTATTTTTTGTATACGTAGAAAAAATGTTGCTCATCTGACCTGACAGTACAGTTGGGAAACACAAGTCAAACTTTTGGACCTAATTCCTTGTGGCTGAAAAGAAACAGCAAAATGGAAGATTAAAAGTAAAGTGAAGGTTAGATACAATTTTTAAAGTAACCCGTTGGGTTGGTTGGGAATAGAGATAGAGAACATTGTTGTAGCAGAGCAGGGGGATGGGTGGGTTTTGTATCCTGTTACTCATTGGAAGTGAACCCTCACAATTTCTCTTCGGTCGTGTTTTACTCACAATCTGAGTTTTTGCTAGAAGCTGCAATACAGAAAAGCTAAAAACACATTTTAAATGTGACCTTTAAAATGCCATTTCCATATGAGATAGTCAACTCTGAACTTTTGTTTCAAAGAGTACATAGGCATGCGCCATAGAGAAGCATGCTGCTAATTAAAAATCGTGCTAATTTCTAAGTATAGCTACATTTACTTCCAATGTATGCTTTTATAAAGCAGTGATTAGGCAAATATATTTTTCTTTATTCCTGTTCTGGTTTGTACTCTTATCAAAAATCTTTGTATAGAGTAATTTTCAGTATTTCCTTCTGTGCTCTGTTAATTGCATAGCGCCATGTTCTTTTATACAGTGTTCTCAGAGCAATTTGAAACATTCTTTTGAAATTAAAAGAAGGCAATTGTAAACCCACAAAACTGACAGAGCAGCTAGTGAGATAAAATCTTCAGGTGCCTAGCTAAGAGGATTTTCAGTTATGCACATGTGGACTGTTTTTCCTTAATGCCTTCTGCAAGAGATGGCTCAATGGTGTTCCGGGAGAAAGTTTGCTGACTTGAGATAGCCATTAGTTCCCTGCTTTTTGGATTGCAAAACTGGCTGTAGATTTTTTACCACCTGTAAAATTATGTCAGTTTTAATCACCTTCCTCCTGATGAGAGAGGAAAGGAATACGTGCTACAAAAGGCGTCACTCACCAATTTACTGCACAACCAAGCACGGCTTGAAAAGATCTCCCAGCACATATGAAATCCCTTTTTGCCTATGCCAGTGCATTACAACTCAGTTCATTTCTGGCAGTGGGAGCTGTTGCTCAGGTGTTTTTCGTGGCACAGACAATATTCACATGTGTTGAGCAGGCTTCCTCTGCTTCTAGTCATGACTAATACGGCCTAACTTTGGGAAAAACACAGCAATTGCTTGCTTTAAAAATAGCATTAGGGGACCAGTCTATAAATATCTTGGTCGTAACGCAGGGCTGCTACTGTAGTGTCCCTTGGCAAAATCTTTTGAAATAGACAAAAGAACCACCAAACCAGACTGGATTATTAGAAGAGAAAAGCAAAAACAGCCACACAAGGCTGAAAAATGTGTGTATCAAGCTGGTCATATAATTTCCCAGAGATTTGTGTATGCTTAGTGAATTGATATATATCAAGAAGTGACTGCATATTCCCTGGATTTGTAAAGTAAAATGCGTGTTACTTTTACACTTTTTGTTGTTCATGAGAACCGTGATTCTAATGTCTAGTCCAGTCAAACCTAATCCTTACCCTGTAGTAAAGTTGGAGCCATACCTGCTTGTTGATTCACATGACGTGTGATGTGTTAGGGATTATAAAGCACTTTAAAGATCATCAGCTAATTTTTTTAATGGTTTTTCTGATACTTCTGTTGACCAGGAGTGCTTTCTTTTTTTTCTGGATTTGTTTCGGAAGCTCATGACAGCACAGCTTTCTTATCTTTGAAATAATTTTAAGATATATCTTAAATGAAATCCCAAACTAAAACTATGCTCCATTCTGTTGACTCTTTCTCCCCATCTGGCCAAAACCTGAAAGCTTTCAGACTACTTAAAACCGTAGATGAAATGGAAAAGAAAAAAAGAAATTGAAAGAGGGGGAAAAAATTAGGAAGACATTCTTTACTGTGAGGTGGTGAGGCACCTGAACGGGTTGCCCAGGGAGGTTCTGGGTGCCCCAAATCCAGGTTGGATAAGTCCTTGAGCAGCCTGGTCTCGTGGGAGGTGTGACTGCCCATGGCAGGGGAAGGTGGGACTAGAGGATCTTTAAGCTCCATTCCAACCCCTTTATATCCTGTGATTCTGTGAATATGCCAAAAGGATATTATTATGCTGAAAACCCTGATATGACTTCAGGAAATGTCAATAAAGTGAATGGCATGTATGTCCACCTAATGTTTAAAGATGTAATTGTCCAAACCACATTATTTTTAGAAGCACCTACAAATCCACTGACAGAAGCTTTTTTACATTGTGGGGCTTGAAATACTGCACATAGTTCCTGCTGCCTTTTTCTGCTGCAAGTTAAAGCTCTAAAACCTAAAGTCCAGGCTCTGGGTTTGCTGAGTGTATATTACTGCCACTTTTTCACATCCATGTAACAGTTCTTACCCAAGAACATAACCACTGAAGCAAACAGTTCTTTGAAAAGTCACCCACTACGTGTCTTGTGCAGGTAAGAAACAGGGCTCAGTGAGCTGGCTAAAGTAATGTAATGAGTTAGAGGTGTGGCTGGTCAGGGAACTACAGAAATACTGTCCTCACTAGCCAGAAACAAAGAGCAGCCCCTGCAAAGGGGGCTGCTCAGCTCCAATAGCTGCATTCCCTGTGTGCTGACCTCCTTCAGAGACTGAAAACTTCCCTGGTCAAGTTTGGAAACTTCTGGGTGGTGAAGACAGTGGAGGGGAGATGGCATTGTAAATTACAGCTCTTCCCCTGGGTTTTCTGCACACCACCTCCTGTGCATCAAGACCTGACTTGGTGAAGGGGAAGTCACTGCTTCTTAGGCAAAATTGTGAGTTTTACACAGTTCTGGCTCTTCCCATCAACTTCGCAATGTGAGAGAATTAATATATTCTAGTTATTGTGCCATGAGGAAGGGAAACATAGAGGTAGAAGATTTCCTTCAGTTGCTATTCTGGCAATGTGTAACTAGTTATTTTATCAACATATTGTACAAAATGAACATTTGCTCAGACTTTTTTATGTCTTCCTTGAAAGAGAGAAGGCAGCCCAGAATGGTATAGAAAGTTTTTAAATAGTTCAGCAGTGCCATGACACTGCCACCTCTCCCAGTTTCATCCCATATAGTCAGGACTGACTTGCCCTTAAGAACTGATAGAAAATACAGTATTAAATTATATATTATATTAAAAATGTATTACAATTAAATTATATTTTCCTTAGAATTATCTCTTTGTCTGGAACAATTGGTTCATTTTATCAGAGAATCAAAAATTCTTACTGGTTTGGAGTTTTACTTCTGTTTTCCAAGAGCATCTGTCTTCTTCTTTTGATCTTAAAATTCTACCACTTTTCTAGCCAGCTGTGCTACTATATTGAAGAATTTTAATAGCAGTAGTATCTGGAAACTAAAAATTACTAAGAACTTTTTTCCATAATGGAAACAGTGTTTCTTTAATCTTGTGTGAGCTTTTTTTAAGCTAACCCCTTGCTTTGGAGAGGGAAAGGAAAACAGGCTTAAGATTTTTTTAGTTAGATTTTTGGGTTAGCAAAAAGGTGTAGGAGTCTGTAGTTTTATGGGAATTAACCTTTTTCTTGTATCTCCCTTTTTTTTTCCTATTTATTGGGAAGAGTAGTAAGTGATAAAAAGTGTGGTATAGACAGAACATTAATAAAATGCAGAATCTCAAATCTATACGAGAAACCCTGCGTTCTGTGGCAATGCTAGTCCAATTTGAGGCAATAGTGTTTTTGAGTGATTTGAGTGAAACAGCATGAGCTATCCTGTCTGCCAGCTTACCTGCCCTATTCCTTTGCTCCAACACACCTCACTTCTCCAGTACCTTCACACAGACAACAGAGGCTGCAAACATGCCAAAAGGAAGTGAGTTCAAGAGAAAGTGAGTAACTTGCCCACTCACAGCTTTCATCAGGAAATATAGAAGATGCATGCAGATACCATGAAAGTGCTGCTTAACCCTGTACAGGCTGTTTTGGAAGAGTATTTTTTTAGCTGTGGCTCTTTGATACTCTTTTGTCTTTCTTTTCTAGGTAAAGCAGGCATTGTGAAATTAATTAATTCACCTATAAGACAAAGGCGTGAATAGCAGATCTCAGCTACCTCTCAATGACCAGTTGGTTAATTGTATCAGTGTCAATACTAAAACAATGAGAAGTTGAACTGAACCTCCTGCCAGCCTGCAGAGTGGCAGGTAGTCTCTTACAGGTTGCTTTTCAATGATACCAGAGGGCCTCTGGCCTGACGAACAGCTTCACATAGAACTTACTAATACAGCTGCTGCTCTTCTCCCCCTCTTTAAGTGTGTGTACAGCAGTTCTCTTGTCAGCAGCTAAGCACCATTTGGTCTGACTACCAAATTTTGCATGGCAGAAGAAATGCAGTGAAGCTTTTCCTTTCTTTTTTACTGGATACCTTAAATAGAGAAAATTTCTAATGCTTTAAAGTATAACAAGACCTAGAAAGCCACGCAGATAAAAGAAGTTGCTCAAAATGAAAGTATTTCCTTCACATAGAAAACAAAATCCTCAAAGAAAACTCTCCAAACTTAATTAGCAACCTGTTGATTCCAGAATTCTGCCTCTTCTAAGTGTTGCAGCATTTAGCATTCATTTGGTTTACTCTGCTATACATTAAAAACTGAAGGGCTTCGGTGAAGTCAAAAGCAGGAGTTTTGACTTCATGACTACTAGCTGATTCGTCATTACTAATTTAAACCCCTCATAAATACGTACTTTATTGTGCTCCTACAGAAGCATTATGAGATACTGCAGGTGTGTCAAATGTAGTAACAGTGTGTTTGAGGTTGACCGCTGCATAGGAAGTTCTCCCACAAAGCAAGACTAACACTATGTATAAGCTTCCTTACACACTTCAGAGAGGAACTTGTGGGTTACCCTTTCCACAAGCTTACTTAATTTGAAGAGCTCCTTCTCCGTACTTTCTCTTTTTTTCAGACCGTAGTTTGGTAAATTCTTGGTGATTTGCTTGTAGAATAGATAGATATATTACAGCACATTTTATCATGAAAGAAAGATACGTGGAAGATAGCATGAAAGAGATACGTACATGTATATGTTTGTAAATACCTGTTCATATGGGCTTGACATGAATAGTTATCAAAGTGAAGTATTGGGCTGATAATCAAACAGATCAATCCACATAATTTTTCATTTTTCATGTCTCTGTAAAATTCTGGTATTAGTTTTCTGCTGTTTTGAAAAATTAAGTTGCTGTAAGCTCCAGTGCCCAGAGTGTGAAGGTAGAAATCGGAGGGAACAGGATTTCTCCTCCAGCTGTTTTAGCCTTAGTACTTTCCACCTACAAAGTGCTAGATAAATGACGTTAAGTAGGAAGGTATTATGGCCTCATTTTGCTGGTGAGGAAGCTTAGGATCGGACAACACAGGTAATTTGTGTGAGGACATACAATGTCATAAAAAGGCGTCTTTTGTTTTCTACATTAAAACAGAGATCCCAAGAGCCTTGCTATCTTAAGGGACAGAAGTTTTGTGGTGCAGTGAGTCAGAGTGTGCCTTTCACAGCTGCTGTGAACTTGTATCTACATTTGGTGACCTCTGAAGATGAGCAAGAGGATAAGAGTAACAACTGAGTAACACTGACAGATCAGTGATTTTTGGTCTTGTATGACACTGAAACTGAAGGTTAGAAACTATGTCCCTTACATGAGTGACATAGTTGTGTGGGTTATTGACACTCAGAGGCACTTTCAGAAGAACCCTATTGGTGTCAGGAAAACTGTAATACAGGAATTCTCTGACTTGAGAAAAAAAGAATGCTAGATTTTCAGCCAAGTCACTTGGTTTAACTGCACGGGTTTCACCAGCCTGTCAGCACCACTGATTTGGAAAACTCCTGTTCAGGTTTAATCAGGAAAATACTTCCTAGGAGGATATAATGCAAGATTCACCTGTTTCTTCAAGCAAATCAGTTACAGAGCAAATTTACCATCTTTGCTTATGTTGGGCTTTATCTGCTTGTAAAGGTCTGAGCACAGTATCCATGCTTTATTCGTCTCCTTACATCTCTTTCCTTGAACTCTTGCTTTAAGACATCAACTTAACTCCCATATTTTGATAAGTATTTTCTTTGTCTAGTGAGGTACTAGTCATTTGTAGTGAAGCTAAGGTGTTTTACTGTTGCATGGGAAGGTTGTACAAACTGAAAGCATCCAATGAGAAGGTATTTAGAAATTGCTATTTACTCTCTATGACTGAAATAAATTCATACAGAGACGGACATTTGAAGACCAGTTACTACAATAAATGAAATCCTCCTTTTGTATGCAGTTGGAATGTACTAAATTTATCTATCTTACATATTTAATATACTCTTGGACACTCAATTTATAACGCTGCTTTTGAAGGTTTAGTCTAAATTATATAAGTCTAATACAGGTATTGCATCTGATAAAACATGTTGAGATATATGAAGTTTCTAATCAGAAACTCTCCTCAGAGCCTCTGAGGAGTAGCTAAAACACACTTTTTGGAGAACAACACCCTGTAAGAGGCAAATAATTTAACAACAGTCAGAAAGTGGTTTTGATACACAATACCTCTAGGTGTTGGGGAGAGGGATTTTACTGTACTATTGTGATGCTATTGTCATGATGTGAAGCCAGTACACCAGTTGAATTTAATTGAATGTGGATTAGGCTTTCTGGAAGTAGTTAATGATTATTTATGAGTCAGTTCATCATTTCAATACATGTTAAGCTGCCCTTTTTCCGTACAAGGTATTTTTTTTATTGCTGTTGATAAGTGATTAAGGAATGATAATTTCCAAATGACTGAGGCATATTTTCTTGGCCCTAAATGAAAACACAGAAGTTCTGTGATGTCCCAGGCCTATATGTCAATAATGAACTGTTCAGCATCTAGACATCTGTTCCTCGGCAAACTCTGTCAGGCAGAAATGAAAGGATGGAAACTTTCTATGTGTTTGTACTAGATTTTCCTGGATAGTTTGTTTTGGGTTTTTTTTTAACAGAAGTAATATTTTTCTTATTTTGAAACAACTTATTATCTTGTGTATTGTGAACATCGCATAAATAAACAAGAAAAGGATAAAGAACCTGTTTGATTGAGAAAATTATATTCACTTCAAACTATTGACAGGCTTGTCTATAAGAATGAAAAAAAGAAAAACAGCATGAGTGCCTCGCACTATGACATCTGAGCAGATCCTTTTTTGTCAGTGTCAAAATGTGGTGTCCATGAATGAACATGGTTAGTCTCAAGAACATCTCCATATGTCTGTAAATTATATAATATGTATGAGTACATATTACGTAATATGTATGAAGTATATATATATACATAATTTTTGTTGTTGATTTAGCAGCACTGCAAAGGATCACAGAGGCAAAGCTCTCGAAACTACACAGAATAAAATGCTGACACTTTAAAATACGGTAGAATCATTTTCTTCAGGCAGGAGTGTTGTGTCAGATCACTTTACCTCATTTTCTCTGCTTTAGAATTATTCCTTTACTTTTTCTACAGGGTGTTGGTATTGTTTGAGAGCTCAGACTGTCTCATCTCATTCAGAATACTTTTGACCTGATGTATGATTGTTGTAGCCAACAAGTATTTAAAAAAGAAAAAAAAAAAGAAAAAAAGACAGGGCAGTTAGGATTGCATTTTTGAGGTAGAATTTCCCTTTCTTTTCTTTACCCCCTTTAAAGTTTTCTTCTTATAGCTGGGAATTTTTATGTGATTGTTTTCTACCTTATCTCATGTATTTTTAATAAAAATTTATGTATCTTTAATGAAAACTTGTGAGTGCTACGGACTGAAATAAGGTTGCAGATCTCACAGACTGAGTTTTAATTTGGATGATTGGAATTGGGGGTTTAAAAATTTTATTATTGTTTTTAAGGAGTTCCTCAGATTTGGTCATGATTCCTGGTCAAAAAGGACCTGATCTCAGGTGGCCCTGCTTTGAGGAGGGTGCCATAACAGATGTCTCCAACCATTAGAGTCTTCTGTTAGTGCAGAAACAGGAGAAACCATGTCTGGGAACGGCTTAAGGGCTGTGCAGCCAAACCCGAGATTTCTTGCAAAGGCTGAGGAAGCTCACTTAGCAGTTTGTTGTGCAGACGTGGCAGTCTGAGCTGCCAGAATCAGCCCTACAATATTTACCCCTGAAGTAACCTCAACGACTTCAGCCATAGTGATGCTCGATCAGCTTTGCTAGTGGCTTGTGTTTACTCATAGACTTCCTGATAGCATATTTATTAAAATTGGGTGTGCATAACAGGAGAGACATTGGATGAGACCCTGCTGCTGCTTGGAGAGTCAGAGAATTCTGTTTGACATTCATATGAGGAGATACTTTCTGAAAGCCACACAAAGGCACTGAATCAGAATAATTTATTACTCCTGTTTTCACTTTCTAATCTTCCAATAGGGGTACAGTATTAAAAGTATGATGCTCAAGAAAGCAAGAAATTATAAAGCAAATTTTTTTTCATTTATTTTAATGGAATAGAAGCCAGATTAATTCCCTCTTCTTCCTTTTGCTTGTGGTTCTTGTCCTAAAATCTTTGTTTGGCATCTGGAGCAGTAGGCCTTTACTAGTTCTGATACATTTTCTATGCATTTACTCTGTCTTTTTGGAGAGTTAGGATTTTGCCAAATACTGCGTAGTTTCTTACCCTACAGCAGTTCAGTTATACATTCAAATTCTGAAACGGGACTTTAAATGAGACGTGAGTGCAGAAAGGCCTAGAGTATCAGCCCAGAGGCTCTTCATAACTTTGCACCGTAAGGGACGGAGCTGTCTAGCTCAGAAAGGCTTTTGAAATATAGGGTGGCATGAGATCCTGTTGTATGGTTATAATAAATCACTAATGAGAAAAGTAGACGTAAAAGGAATTCCTTCCTGTAAACTGCCTTTTTTAAAAATGACTGTATTATTTAATATTATTTAATATTCTGTATCTGTATGCTCAAGAACAGAAGTAGTGCTGCCAGGTCTATTCATGCTATTCAAGGGTTCTTTTTATGGATAATATATCTCAAAATTGTATTGTCTTAACAGACATTTAATTTAATTGGACTACACACATACATGTAGCTAGTCACGCATATATGTATTCTTAGGAATAGAGCCTTTAAGGAAACATAAAAATGAGGTAATATAAAGGACCAGAATAAGTGGCGGGGTTTTTTCTTTACTATAGAGGGGAAGCTTTCACCATTATATGTGAAGGAAGTTTTTTGATTTCAATTATATAACTTTTTTGGGAAAGGAGAACTGCATTTATAGGGCAATATGGGTGTTGAATCTGTTTAGATTATTCTGTAAAGTCTTAAAGAAAGCAGATGTTTGAAAAACTGTCAGTAGCAGTTTCAATAATATTGCCTTAATAAGCTAGGTCTCTGTTTTTAGGAGTCTAGAATAGGAAGGCAGGGCCTGAACTTTATGTGCATATACATGCAGAATGCAGCTGGAACCAGCATCCTTAAGACAGCTGCCTAGCTTATAATAAACACAGTTGTCTTACACATCAGAATGCAATTTGGTTTGAGCTAGATTGAGCTTGTCACTTAGTTCGGTGGAAGTGGACTTTTTAGAAAGACTGGTGGGCGTGTTTACACTGTGGTCACTCCTACGGACGCACCTGAGTTAAGCTATTGAAATAGGTGCTGCTGGCAGAGTTGCAGCACTGAGTGTGGTGCAGGCCACTGCACGAATATTTACTCAATATTGGAAGGGTGGAAGGTTTGCAGTCTGCTGAGTTTCGTGCTACCACTGCCACTGGTATGCAGATATTTTAAAGGATGTGGATGCACA
The DNA here is from genome assembly GCA_008033365.1 of Pseudorectes ferrugineus. Classification (NCBI taxonomy): domain Eukaryota; kingdom Metazoa; phylum Chordata; class Aves; order Passeriformes; genus Pseudorectes; species Pseudorectes ferrugineus. The sequence goes on along the minus strand of QWTY01022650.1, from coordinate 37,282 downwards.
AACACCGTCCAACAAAACTGTTCTTGGTCTCCTTTGGAGAATGTGGAGATACTGAAACTGCATTAAAATGAGTTGCAAAGATCCTGCATGTGGCACTGGATGAGCAAGTTTCAGAACCAGTCAGACATAGCGCTATCTCTGTGGGACCTTTTGGCAATCACTGTGAGAGATGGAACCAGTTAGCTGGAGGTGACAGCAGTAAATGGAGTAATGTGGCTTCTGAGACCTGAGTTAGTGCCTAACTAGTCAAGGACTAGTTATACTATTGTTCTGACTGGTTAGCTTGCTTCCTCTGACAGACTGAAATGTAATTTTTCCTCTGACAGACTGAAATGGAATAGCCTCAAACTAGCTGAGTGCTCCTGAAAATGCGACCTTTATAACTTTTTTTTATAACAGCTACTTCTTCTGTAATGGTAACACCTGTCCAGCAGAATTTAAATCCTAATGTGACCTACCAGGTTTAAATTTTACAGTGAAACTCATGGAAAATTCTACCACTTTCTCATAAGCTTCAACATGACTCAAAAAGACAGAAAATAGTATTTTGCAATCTCTTTTGACAGGAATCTACTGGCCTCATGATGCCCACACCCATTATGGGAGCAAGTAATTCAGTTTTTCATTATCAATGTTGCTTCCACAGGTGAGTGCCAAAACAAACATTTATAGAGTTGTATCACTGAATTGAAAGATTACATCTGTAGGATTGTAACCACTCCCAAGTTTGGTGGTAGAAATAATTATTAGTGTCCCACATGTGCACATCCTATTCTTTGAGGGGTTTTGGTTTGGGTATTAAAGCATTGTAGGGGCCTGAGGACAGCAGAAACACTTGTCATAGGAGAATTGTCCTGGCATCGCTGACATTTAGGTAAAAATCTCTTTCTTAACCTGTAGTCCTAATGAAATCTGAGATCTCGATCAACTGATTGAGGTATTGCTTTATTCTGAAAAACTTTCTTGGGACATCTTGTTGTCATTATACAACATTATATTGGATTCTCGACTGCAGTATTGAAGAAATGCAAAAATACATCTACTGTGGAGTCCATTTGAAAGGTACATGCTTGATGAAGGTCTGGTGCATAAACATCAGCCAGCTTGCTTTCAGGACCTGTTTCAAACAGTGGCCCAGGACTGACACAAAAGTATGTGTCATTCTAAGACTATAATAAATAAACTGATTTAATAGTAGTCAACATCAATCTCAAATATGAGTATGTTGTAGACACTTAGGTAAGCATTTTATAAGCCAGAAAATATTTTGGTTTTCCTTTGTTTCATAGTACCTATGAGAATTTAGTAGCTGGACTTCACAGATCATTGGAATATGATAGATATAAATGCAGGATAACCATGGTGGACATCCCTTTTCCTTTTTGAATCATATTTATTTGTAAATATTGGAAAAATGGGGATATCTGGTGGCTTGTTCCTTACACAATGTGTCACACCTTTAGAAGCCAAAGGATCCTTGGTTAAGATGCTCATGATTTGTTCTACTTGCAGTAAATCTGTGTGATGCTTTAGAAAACACCACAGTCTGACTGCATTCTATATATTTGTCACCACTGACAAGTTTGAATTTAAATATAGATGAAAGGAGCCCTTGTCAAGTCTCATATTTCTCTTAAATAAGCAGAATTAAAGTATTGAGAATTTTATTTGGAGAAGTATTGTAGCTTTGCTTTCTGTTCTTGCTTTTGTAAGTGTTTGGGAACAATTAGAGATACAGATTCATCATGAGCATTGTTTAACTTGTGTAGCCTACTTCTGTATGCATATGTATATACATGTGTGTAACAAAGAAACCCCTGAGCTTCTTTCAAAGACATTTCAGAGAAAAGTCTGTGTGAAAACCACATTGATTTGTTTCATAAGAAACCCTGTACAATGTATATTAAATTATCTCAAAGAAAGGAGCCAGAAGTATTATCTGAAAGCATGAAAGCCAATGTTAATATACGTTGTGCTCTCCACATAATCCCCGTAATTTCTTATGGTTCCTGTGACATGTTCTCTGTTTACAATAACCTGATTTTTCTGTCTTACCTAACTTTATTGCATTTTTAACCAACCGCTAGCTCTGATACTAATCATAAATAATGCTTCCTTCATTCAAGATCTCTGTGATCCTCTTCTAGTTGGAATGACTAAATACCCAGGAATGCCTCCTTCTGAGTGTCCTGTCCTTATCTTAAAATCCCACTGGAAACTTTCAATCACTTATATATTTTCTCAGTTTTATCTTGAAAATGTCCTATGGCCTCCTTTAATTTGAGATCAAAATGAAAAGTAAACACAGTTTTCTACTATCAATAGCACTTAAGGTGTGATGGGTTACCAATTAGTGAAAATAAATTATAATAATTAATTCACAATTTATTGTAATGTAGTAACAGCATGCTGTGATAAGCAGATGCTGGGTGTATTTGTGAGTGAGATCAGGAGTTGCAATAAATAGCTGATGCCTGATACTGAATTTTGATTATTTATTTCTTCACGTACTTCAAGACTTGCAGCTTCCCATATAAAGCAGAAGGTTAACAAAAAGTTACTTTTGTAGTTTTGGAGACCTACAGACTTGAGCAATGCTACTTTGATTGCTCTTCCTGTATTTTCTACGCATTCCTGCGATTTGGAGAGTTAGCAATGGAAGTGGAGAAAAAGTGGTGAAAGGGATTTATTGTCTGCAATTATTCTCATTAAGAGTGATCCTAAAAGACATAGTGGGGATCCCTCTGGTTCCTCTCACTCTGCCTTTTTTCCACCGTGGCAGTTGACTGCTTACAAATCCCTGTAAGCAGATGGACAAAGGTCAGACTATTTCTTTCAAAACCAGGGCTAAAACACTCTTAGCACTTTTCTCCTTATGCAATCATAAAGACACATAAAGAAGTCTGAACAAGTTTTGGAGTGCAAAGCCAAGAAGCAAGAGAAAGGAGTGAAGCAGAGCAGTCTGGAGCTGAAGAGGAGTTTTTCATTCAGCAGCATATACAGTGTGTGTCAGAAAGGCAGCTGGCTTCTTCAGTCCTTTCCTTGGAGACTGCAAATTAGACTAAACCGGGTCAGGAGTCCAGTCGTGACCTTCTGTGGAATAGTTTTTCACCACTAGCTGCTCATGGGGGCACCAATCAGTTTCCTGTTGTAAGCCCACTGTAATGGGGTGGGCTGAGCTAAACCTTACTGGGACCCAGTATGCAGTAAATTGGTAGGGGAACGATTCAACACGTGCACAGTGCACACTACTTTATTTTGTGGTAGGTTCCCACATAGACAAGCTGTTACTCACACTTCCAAACAGCACATGCAGCCAAGTCCTCTAGGTGACTTCAGCTGGTGACAACCTGCATGTTTGTGCTCTTAATAGTGTGGTTCTGCTCTTGCAATCCTCTGTGTGGAGGAATGGAATTGTCTCATTTACTATTTTTCCTGCTCTTTCTAGTCAGCCCTTTCTGACAGTTAATTAATAAAAAAGTTCACTGTCTCTCTTCTGGTGATGCTGAACTATCAGACACAATTAGAGGTAACAAACCAAGTGTTCTATGCTCCTGGGGAATAGGTTTTCCTGTGGAATATTTTAAATACATACTTGGTGGTTATCCAAGTATCAGTTGTTCCCACTGTCATTTTGACTCTTATTTTCTATAAAATGTGACAATTAGTAGGAAGACCAGATTCTTTCTTGTAGCTTATTTAAGTCTTCACTTCTGCATTCTGTAGAGTAAGTGATACAAATAACTATCTTTGCAGTTTCATGTTATATATGGGGTACAGCACACGCTTTCTTATTACTGAAAGCATGGTGTATTTCTTGCCTTACCCTAAGTTGCTGCTATTTTTCTTTTATGACCCAGATTTTTTTGCTCTTTTGGGTAACAAATACAATTTGAAAACTCTTAAATACTACTGAAGAACATAATCACTCTTTCATTTATGGTACCTATGAGAAAAATCTTGTTTAGGCATGATTATTTTAGTTTATGAAGTTTATGCTTAGAATCTTCTGGAAAAATATTTATCTGCACATCTGTTGGTGTGTTTGCCTTTCATAATAATTAACATTTTACATTTGATAACTTGCTACCAGTTTCAGCATTTCCTGCTTTCTCTAGAGGCAAGTTTATCCAAGATTTAAGGTTATTGTTAATATCATAACCCATAGGAAATGTTCTTAAGGATGTTATCAAGAATGTCTTAAAGATTTCTGCATTGGAGAAGCAGATCAAGTCCTGTATCTTTACCCTGTAATTACTTATTCATAGAGTCTGTTGAGCTGTCAATACATGATAAGGAATATTCTCATAATAACCATAGAGTTATTGTCTATATATTTTAAGTGTTGTAGCTACCATTTTTAAGTGATTTTAAACTACTCGAAGGAGGTGGATGATTTTCTTTCCACCCATGAAACAGTAGTGCATTTTCTTACTAATACAAATGATGCAAGAAATGAGCTATTTTTGATGCTAGTTCAATCCTTACTTATTAATTTCTTTCTCTGAGAGACCTGTTTCAGTTTGGATGGCTTGTTATGTCACTCGATTGAGCTGTGTGAACAGTTCCAGCTGAAGGCTTTGTCTTGGAGAACTTCAATACAGCAGCTCTTATTTGCAGTTCATTTGATGTCAAGTTTAATGAAATTCAACAGATTTCTAAATTAGGATCAGGCCCACAGTTTAATGAAGTTAGTCTCATATTTCCAAATATTTTTCTTATGAGCTGGCATTTGTGCGTCTTGGTGGACATGCATACATTTTAACCACCAGTTGAAAAGAAAAATAGACTCCACAGAGCTGCAGCCCTCATCACCATGTCTTGGTTATTAACAGCTTATTATGTATACCTGGGAAAAGCTTTCATCGCACAGTCCATGAAACGGTTTCCAGAGCTGAAAGATAGTAACTGCTTTTTGGTTGGATGTTGAACACCTTCAACCCTTAACAATTTTTGGAGGACAAAAGAAGGCATAGGATGAATAGGTGCTTAATATTTTACAGGGTCAAATTGAATGAATTTAAAATAGAAGAAATACCTTACATAAATCCATCTAGACATGCAGCATCTCTTAGACACATTTTTGTCTCTTTGACAAATCCAAGGATGTCAAACAAGTCAACTTATCCCAGTCTGAGTTGAGATGAGTGATTCCTGTGTTATACATTTCTTTTACTTGTGGCTAGAATTTACTCTGCATGTCACTAAATGTTTTGAGTTTTACAGAGTCAGTGCCGTATCATAGGTATGTCCTGTAGAAATGATATAAGACCTACACTGTAATGTATGACATTAATGGATCAATAGTAAGGCTGTCTTTGCTGTTTGGTTTAGCTTTTATTCTTGATTATAATTCTCAGTATTAAATTCCTTTATGCAGCATCTAACAGAAGGGTTTAGTAGTGATTTTCTAAATACAGTAGACAGGGATTTTCAAAGCTGTCCAGATACACTAGCGCTGAAAAAAATGAAACCATCCAGTGTGGTCTTTTTTATTAAGGGTAGATTACCTAAATCACCAAGATTGCCCTGAAAATCGTATTAAATTTGATTAATTGTTGGCTTTTTAAAAATTTAGTACTTATTTTAGTTGGATGTAGGTTTACTTCTATCTACAATAAAATTCTTTAGCACCTCTCTGAACACAGAAAATGACCTTACAGTAACCTCAAATTAATGTTGTGAAAACTCCCTTTAACTGCATACTGTGCTTTAACTCCCTTTAATGCATAAAGCAGAAATGGATTTATAGAGGTCTTGGTGATTGTACCTGAGAGGTCTTGTGTAGAAAGACCCTTTCCCAAGTGTTTTACACACTTAAGCTTCACAGGAAACAGAATAGGGAGCAACAGGTTGTCAGTGCTTTTACACTTCTTCTAAAGAGAATACTTGCTACCAGACATTACTTAATAATTAATGTGTACTTTGGGAGGGTTTTATCATTAGCAGGGAACTGTAAGATGTTTTTTCCTCAGAAAGCCTAGATCAGATATTTGGGCCATCCAATCTTCTGAAGAAAGGGCTTCATCTGAGAAATGCTCACTTTTTGAGGAAAAATCCACTGTTTTTTTTTCAAAATCAGTCTCTTAGACAGGTGTTGTCCACTTGGGAAAAAAACATGGAAAGTCACCTATCATGTGTGAACCCTGTCTGAGTTTGCAAGGATTTTTGTGCCATCAGAAGTGCCTTTTTTCTGTACAGAAAGGGCATTCCAAAGGCTTGCTTTTACGAACATCTGACTGAAAGCATGTTTAAGAGACAAAGTGATACAATTTAGTGTACTAGATTACTAACATTTATCATTCCTCTGCCCTCCCAAAACACGGTGTTGTTTTGCTCTAAATGGCTAAGAGAACAAAACTAATATTTTACCATATAAGTGTTTTTCAGAAAGTTACCTGAGTGGCCAAATATTTTAAAAACATTTCTTCTTATGTCAGCAATCTGCTAGAAAGCATTTGGACAGGTGTGGAGCTGCTGAGATTGATCAGTGAGTGATAAACTTCTATCAAAATACATCAGTGAAGACATTGCTAACCAGGAGACTCCTCATCCTAAACAGGTGCCCTTCTCTTATGGTTCTTCGTAATGCTGATCACAGGCTGCACCTAAATTTTCTTGGTGGAGCCAAGTTAAAATCTATGATTAAACTGCAGTTTGTATTGTCTGTTGCACAAATGTCATACTATCTTGAATATATTTGAAATTTTTAGCCGTTTGTACTGCTACATAAGGCTCTGCTTTGTTTTTTCATGCTCTTATCAGCAGGCCCTGGATTACGCTATCTATTGCCTGCAAGTAATCTAACATTTTCTAGCTTTAGCAGTGGAGGAAGCAAGGCTTCTGGTGTAGTTGGCTCTCTGCATTTACCAGTACACTTTGTCAAGATGTTCCTGATGAAAGTCCCATCTGGTTTTAACTGTATGGCTGCAAGGCAAAAGTCAACTCCTCCTGCTTTTCTTTCTTTTGTGTTTTATTCATTTCCTTTTCACATGCCTCTTCGTGCTACCTAGACAATAATCTTGGTACAGATACTTCTCCTTTCACCCTGCAGCAGGAGAAAAACACTTCAGACGCAGTGATGTACTCAAGGTGGATTTTTCTTGCTATTAGTATTTTAAGATCCTGCCTTTGGCAGAAATGTGGAAAGTACCACGTTCTTGGTGGGGCTGTAGGAGACAAGGGGGGAGTTTTCTTCCAGCTTCAGTTGCAGAATGATTGACACACTCGCTGGAACAGCAATAACCACAACAAGTTACCCTAGGGTTGAGCATCTGGACTACTAAACAAAAAAGTTCTGTAAAAAGTCTTCTGCTGATAGATACAGGCTAGATAGGCCTATTTATCTATTTTAAAAATCTGTATGCTGTAGTTAACACATATTTCTCAGTTCCAGTTTTAAGCCTGATTTGAGCTGCTACTCACTGTGGCTTTCCATGGCAGATACCTGTTGTGACTTCTACATCTTTCATAAAATTATTATTATTAATTCGCTAGGCTGCCACCTGCTTCTAATATCTGCCCATTCTGTGAGATTAAATTTATTGAGGTGCAAGCAAGGCATCTGCAGGGTGTTTTTAAAGGTGAAGAGTAAACAAGGTGTCCCTGTACTGTTTCAACTGACTTAACACTTACTGCATTGATATGCTGTTGTTATGTACATGACTGTCATAAGAAAAGTCCCCTTAAGACTAGAGGTGACTGTAGACCATGAGGAGTCACTAAATATATCTTTTATTTAATCTCTGCTGGTTTCGTGATTACTGCTGTCTGGACCATAAGAAGTGACCCAGCCTGTCTGACATTTCACTGGTAAAGGCTGACAGATGAGATCAGGTGGCGCATTTGTGCATCCACCACAAAAGGCCAAGAAAACCTTGCATTAGATATTCCTATATCTATTGTGCAGACACTGTGCAACCAATTGTACAACCTCTGGCTTAATAAAAGAATGGGATCATCTCCTGAATTTCAAAGGTAAAGCAGAGGTTTACAGTAGTACACTTACTGTAATTAGGTAACTGACATCTAAGATGTTGAATAAGAGTGTTTTCCAAATTACCTGAAGTATTTTGAAAAATACCATTTACTGAACTGATAAATCAGGGTGTAACTTAGCTCAAGTAAAAGTACTGCATTAGCACAGAAAGAACTTTTGCTCTTTTACTTACTGAAGTTTAAAAAGAGCTGTGCAAGTTTTAAAAATGTTTGCATTCTCTTGTGTTATTTTTGTAGAAAAAAATTCTTTCATATATTTAGAGTGTTTCTTGCTTTTCTAAACACTGGTGTAAAGTTATGCTTTTCAAAATATGTGGCATACTGCAACATTGTTTTCCTTTGTGAGTACTAAAAAGTTTGTTCCAAACTTGGAGGTAAAATTTTACAAAAATGCAGCACATTAACAGTTGTGCAGTTTTTCTTTTCATATTTTTTTTCCTCCAGAAAAGGAATCAGCTGCCAGATTGAAAATTTTTGTACTGCATTTGTTGCTCAATGCAGAAAAAATGATTGGCTTCTTTCTGGGTAAATTTTTCATTCTTTAGGTGTTGCAGTTAGTTTTCCCTGGACTGTTGATGTTTGTTTATTTGGAGTTTCATTTAAAACCAAGGGGTTTTCCCCTCTTTTATTAAGGAGACTTTGTCCATATAGGAACTTCTGCAGGTATTAGCTTTATACATTGATTACTACAGTTGATATGGAACTGTGAATGTTCATGCTTAATGTAGAGATTTAATTCTTCTTAGAAAAAGGATTCCAGGAATCCATAGTGAGTTTAAATGTACAGATTGGTGTTATTTCAAACATAAGTGCCAGAGAAATTTCCAAAGCCAGCAGTAAAATGGTAAAAGACCCTGCTGATACATATACAGTCACCATCCGTGACATGAAGGCAAATGGAGCTCAAGCTGAATAAGCATGAAGCACACATAACAACACACATAGGTATTTATTTTCACAAGTGAGACATTTATATTCAATATGTATATATATATTCTTATATATTCAATATATATTATATTGAATTTAGTAGGATTTATCAGAGGTGGACAACAGCAGTAAACAGTACCTATCATCATTTTTAACCAGAGTCACATTATGTCCAAACCATGGAATATCTCTGAAGAAAGTTATCTAACTGTGGAGAGCCTTGTGTTAGAAGTAAGATTACAAAGTAACTACAATTAGATTAGATCACAAAAGCTAATATCCTACCTAAAAAGGAAATATTTCTAGTGTGCATTTTAAACTAAAGGGAGGGGGTGAAATGTGTGAATATTTAATCACTCTGAAAGTACTTACAAATCTGATGTTTTCTGAATAGCATCCTGGCATCTGAATGTAAGTGAGATTTAAGCAGTAAAGGGGATAGATCTTATATCTTGCAGTTGGCAGGGATGAGGAAGGCTAGGAAGTTGTTATCATCCTTTAAAAAATATTCACAGCCAAGGGTATTTGCTATCTGCTCAAGGAATATCAATTTTCATATGAACCTTGTTATTTTTGCAAGTCTCTGTTGTTTAGTTGACGTGTTCAAAGTTTATGAAGACCTACTGGCCACTAACCTTGGATGTTAAATGAGGATAAAGTAAGAGTGGACTTGTCTTAGTACTGTGTTTTAGAAAAAACTACCACAAAAGGCTTGGAAGGGTAGATAAGTGAATGGATAGTTAGAAATTAATTTGAAGGTGTGTTTTCCCATGTCATAGAAGATTTGAAAGAGATACTGTGCTGTATATAAAATTTTGCTCAAGTGAAAACCAGTTTGTCCTAAAACGGCTATAATCTCATAATGTTTACTAGCACTGTCCTGAATATTTCCATTACCGGACATGCTCACATAAAGACAACAGTAATGCCCACATGCAAATATGTATGATATCAATATTAATATTTTAGAATTGCACAGAATGCCCTTCAGTGCTCCATTAAAAAACAAAAAATATCACTGAAATGCTGCCCTTACCTTTTAGTGACTGTTGTTGGAGTGTCGTTCAATCTGATGGCATTATTAATGCTGGTAGTTTGTAAAACTTGCAATATGCTTATTCTTCAGCTTTGTTTCCCTTTCATGCTTGCATTTTGGCTGACCAGACAAAGACAAAGCACGGATAGAATTGTTCAGGTAGGTTTGAAATGGAGCAGAATGAGTCTATCCATCCACAAGTGAGAACTTTTGAGCCATGGCCTTCAGAGACACGTAATTATTAGTCAACAAATAGTCCTCTCACTGGTGATTGATGTACTGTGATCCTTCTCACTAATCCTTTCTTTGATTCTTCTAATTAATTGATGAGGGAGATTAGTAGGAGTGTTTACGGACCAGGGGAAAACCCAGGAATACATTTCTGCTCTTTTCTGTTACCCTATCCTTTTTTCCTCTCTTTTCATGTAATTACTACATAGGAAGAAAATATTGACTCATATCCTGGGTTTGCCAGGTACACCTCACTGCTGTGTTTTTTTACACCTACACCTAAATGCAGTCTTAAGAATGACAAATTCCAAACCTACTGTCTCAGGAAGCAGAGACGTTTTCATGTCAGTGTGCTGCTGGGTCCAGTTGAGGCACAATCAAACAAGAGCAAGGCCAATGAGTTTGGAAGTACTCATGAGCCTTTCTTCCTGATCCAAGGTCTTTGGATGTAATCATGTTGTCATTCAAATAACATTGGGCTCATAGATACATTTCTGTAAAACTGCTACTCACTGTAGTGAGCACATCAGCTTTATGTATCATTAATGATACTTGATATAACATAAAATTAGAATTGTGTGGATTGACCATACGTGATCTTGACTGCAGCCTTTAATACAAAATTAAAGCTTCAAAGTTTTCTGAACTAATTTGAAGCAGCAGAATTACCTTATACTACCTCAGCCCTTTGCCACATGTGACTACATCATTTTTCATGTGATAGGAGAAATCCCAAAGACAAATTTATCTCTTTACAAAACCACCATTTCTTACATGAAACATGGTACACATTTTTCTCAGAGGGAAGCTTCAGCTTACAAGATGCATAATTTATCACAGTTCGTATAATGAGCCCACTTCTACAGTCTTTGAATACTTCACACATTTGCTACAGTGGTTACAACAGCTCTTTTGCATCCTGTAAAGGTTCATGTAATTTCCTATACTTGTATCTCCTTTCTAAAGTTTCTAATTTTGCAAGCTATAAATGGAATATTTTTGGAAAAAAAATAGCAGAAGCTGTAATTTTTAAAGGTAATATCTGGAAAATAATAGCTGGGCAGGGAGAAGAAGCCATTTTTTAATATTAGGTTTCTCTTAAGAAGTAATCTTTTGTGTTGTAGTACCTCAGTGAAGTAGACCTATTCTCCTTAAAGCTGAAGAGAATTTTCTGCTTAAGAAGAGCCTTTTCTTCTTTGAAGGACTCTGAGATTTGCTATTTTGCTTCACATGATTGCATGCTGTTTTCCATATTCCAAATTCAGAGTAATATGAACTAGCTGTCCCCAGCAGCTGGTCTGTGTTCCCAAAACCAACAGAGCAGGAACAAATTTTCTTCAGGTTGAATTTGCTAACATTTTGGCCTTTGCCTGGGAGAAGAGTGCCGGCAGTGGCTTCAACAGTACAATACTCAACTTGTTTGTGCCACCAAGAATCCTTTCAGAGAGAGGTAGATTTAAGCTTCTGTCTAAAAATAGCTTGTTATTGAGTGTGGCCTTGAACCCAGTGTTCCCTGCAGATAATGTGGTGGTGTATGTGGGGGCACCATGGCCAGACCAGAGATGAAGGAAGGAAGGGAGTTGAATGATACGGCTGAGATGAGGTTGTTGAACCTCCGTCTAGGAGGAAGGAGGAGGGAAACAGGGAAATATGATACAAGGACAGAAGGCGGCTTCACTTCAAACCCCTTCATTTTGAACATTTTAGAGGTTTTTTGCTCAAAACCTTATCTTTTAAGCTGTCCTGACAGCCCTCTCTACAGCTTTTCCCATCTAAGGGGATGCTGATTATTCATTCTTCTGAACTGATTTTACAAATTAATTTAAATATACAAAAATATAAAACTGTATGTAAGAGACACAATGAGACTTCTGACTGGAAAAATTTCTGCTGCCTTATTACCTATACCTTTAATATTTACACATTTACAAAGACAGCTATACATATGACCTTGCAATCAGAGGCAGGAGGATGTATTTGTTCTTGTTGCCATATGGAAAATGTGTAGTCACCTCAGTAGTAAATATTTTCAAGCCTAGCAGCTCATGGTGAAATTATGGCATTTTAACTTTTTCAGAGTAGATGGGAAAGAAGTCAAGCAAAACCTGAGATACCAGATATTCTCCTGAAAAAAATCAGCATTCTAAATGGTATATCCAATAATGGAGAACTGACTGAGATATTAGACTTTGAATCCTCAGTAAGTCTCACATTTCTGGCACACTGGTGTCCTCAGAGCCAGAACCAAAACAATGACCATATAATGAGTCAGTCACCAAAATTACTTGTCCTTTTTGCTGTGGGATAATTTGCATGGCTCTGTTTCTGACAATCTTGACACTTTTTCTTACTTGGGATTCAAACTGTATCTGGAAAGAGAGGCCTGGCAACCAACTGAGACATACAACAAAGAGAAACACACTGAATTTTCTGGGAAATCTGAGTTGGAATCAGTCTGAATCAGAGCTACTCCATATCAAAGTGTACAAGAGGAACAAGAATGCTGCCAAAGGAAGTAATACAAGGCCAGAAAGGCTTGGACTCACTTTGCATACTGAACATTTGTCTTCTCCCTTCAAAGGAATGAATCAACATTAATTTCCCACAACTTTACATCTCATTGAGTTCCTGGGCAAAGTGTTATCTCCTCTGATTTAGGGTTGTGCAATAAGCTAGTTAACATGCAGTAATACAGGTGGTTACCCTCCTATTGTCACTGCCCTTAAGTGTTTGCTTTAAACCCCTGTTACGTTCAAGTGGAAGCCTATCTCTTTTTACAGGTATTAATCATCCCTTAGTCAGAAGTCCTGGTGTGGGTGCAGGTGAGCTGTGCTCAGGAGGCATCGCCCTCAGCAAAGGTGTTGCCTCACAAGTGTGTGCCAGTTGTGCCACTGCTAGGTCTGAAAGGAGCAGTTAAAGATAAGGCTTGAAATAGAGCCCTGCCTGGATTAAAGACACTTAGGGTTAGTGTAGGATTGAAATTAGGAAATGAGGGATGATGTCTCTCAGCAACTAGGGTGGAAATAAGAGTTGTGTTACTTGTACAACATGCAATTGGGGTCTGTCTCCTCCTGTGGAAGAACTGCTTGTCTTTTGGTTTTGATGTCTTTGTGAACATCTTTGTTTCTGCTCTCAAGATAGTGCATTACACAACTGTGACTTGAAGACTAGTTTTCATTCAAGGATGGCTGTGTGAAGAATATTTGTATGTAGATGTGACTCCTTGTAAGACACTTCATAAGGTATCTGAAATGCCCTCTGGGACAGACTGTCTGTCCCCATTCACTGTGTATTAGTGAGCCAATTGCATTTTAACTTTTGACAAAGCATTAGTACTTTTCAGCCAGCTTGCATATTTTACTGGGGTATTTATGCTTTCTTTCAGTCTACTAATATTTTTTCCTCACTTTGAAAGGAATTTATTTACTTTTATTTATTATTACAGGTATGATAGAACTGATTTTACCTTTGAATTGAATTCTCTTTAGCCTCAGCAATAAACAGACAGTTTGAGACAATGTTGTTTCTCCACCAGTATTTCAGTCCTAGCAAAATCATGGTCCTGAAAGGTTATTTTTAATAGGGCATGTGAGATCTGGGTATTCAGGACCAGGAGAGATAAAATACATCCTCAGCAAGATAAGTGCTCAACTCTAAATGATCCTCAGAGCTTGACATTACCATGGCTGCTCATGATGTGGTAAGAACTGAAGCTGACAAGTTTGGCTGTAGTTCATGTCCTTTCAAAGCATGAAGATTTTTGGAAGTTCTTTTCCAAAATATACGCTGGCTACAGAAAAATCAGACAGTTGTGTGAACAGCAGAAATCAGGAATCCTGTTTTCCTCTGAGTTTGTACTTCAAGACTGGGTTTTTAAGGACTGAGCTCTAGCCCTGAAAGACATAAGTGTTTTTTTTTTATTTTCCTGTCCTTGAATACCTGTTATGAAAACTGTAGGAATGTAGTATTTCTGAGGCCTCTGTCCCATTTGGGTTTCTTGACCCACTGATTCAAATGTAGTTTTTCAGGGAAGTCAGACATGCTCAGCCCTTTACCTTGATTCCAATGTACAATTTCCTTATGATTTTCTCAGTGCTCTGCACTGAAAAAATTGGGCTATGCTTTTAGTCTCCCTTTGCATCCATCCTTCCTGCTTAGAAAATGAGAGAGATGGGGGTTTTTTGCATAATGAAGGATCAAGAGATTTTCATCCATGTTCATGAACACTATTTGAGATATTTTAGATGAAAACAAAAGGGAATGTTTATAAATTTTTGTCCTGCAACATTCTTAAAAGGCTGCATTAACACTGCACATTAGAGTGAGATTTCACAGTATGGTTTCTGGGTGGAAAATCTAGTTAAAAGCTTTTCATCAGACCACTACCATCAGTAAACTGTGGGGAGTGTGCTCTGTGCCAGTGAGTGAAATGAACTGGGCTGTGAATAGCCTTCTAAAACATAGAACAGCAACCTTGGCAGCTCAGTCTGTAATGTGTTCTTGGTGACTGACTTGCCCTCCATCACAGGGGTGTTTCTTGGTGGTGAAGGGCATTTTCTAAGCCTTTAGAGATCTCCATTGCTCTTTTTGTTTGTTTGTGTCCTTCTTCCTCTCTTTCAATGCTTGTTGTGTATGAATTTTTTAGTCACTCTAATTTCTGGGAGAGTTACAGTGTCTGACCTTCTCCAGAAAATACTTTAATTATTTGTATATTATTTTGATGATTGCTTAGTCTCCATATATAGTTAGTTAATATATAAAATACCAAAATAACAAATCACATCTGTAGATGCTTTGTAGATTGCTCTCTAGACTCTCTAGACTGTCAAAAGTAGTAAGAAATCTTATAAATCTTGCAATTGTACCATAATAGCATAAAATCTTGCAAATACGGGATCTCATAAATTCATTGTCTGTGCTCCCTTCCTTATTCATCAGTGCTAGACAAAATGCCACAAGGAAATTATGTAGGTCACAGTCTTTGAAGCACATAATAATAACTTCAGGACAGGAATAAAGTAATGGGATGTGTAAAGGTATGCAAGTTTGTTATCTTGGATTAAAAAAATTGTTGTGAGTAACAAATGATTTCCAGCTACTTTCATGATTCCTCCTCCATGTCTTCAAACTCTTTTCCATTAAATATTTTCACTGCAAATGGCATGAAAGCAGAAAAAAAAAAAAAAAAGAATGGTAGCAGAACATTAGTGTCACAAAGAGAAAGCAGACAAAGTTATCAATAGATGCCATATCTTCTCTATCAGGAGTGGCTGGGAGTCTCTGACAAATGATGGCTGTGTGATAGCTCTTCTGAGAGACCCACAGCAGATACTGCCCTGGCAAAATGAAATCAGGAACTCTCTCTTCTGTAAAACTGCAGACCTGTTTCTGTTTAAAAAGAGTTCAACCATCACAGGATATATGGGTTGTCTACAGGTGCTGTTGTTCCTGGGCTTGTTTATGGGAGGGAGGGAATTTGTGGTGTTGCCACCAGATACAGTGACAGCACAATTTTTTCTTTCTGCTCTTGATTTGTTGACTCAATTCACTGCACGACTTTTGTACAAAGAGTTAGCAATACTCAGAATGTCTTGCTTGTATTATGGGACCAAGCCTAAAGCAGAGTTTTCAAAATTGTATTCAGGGAGGGCCAAATAGGGAACGGGACATTGTGCTAGGGAGTAGGCAACAAAATGTGTCTGCTCTGTGACTTGGGATGGTGAAGATTTATAAAGTACCTTTCCAAGCTCTTGTTAAATTTCTGCAGGACATGCTTAAGATTCCCTGCTCTCTGTCACCCTGAAGAAAGCCTGTACATTGCAACAGTTTTAACTCAAGGGCATCTGTGTCAAAGTCATTAAGTAGACAGAATACTCTTATGAATAGAGACCGCAGGATCAAGCAGCAAATGTAATATGACTGTCTCTTTTGGCAATTGGAAAAAAATACTCAAGTTTTAACATTGGATGGGTGTTGTCATTTCTGACGGCAGCAGAGCTCTGGAATTTGCATTAATTGTCAAAAGTGCAATGACTGTACTGTTTTAACAGTTGGCATAAGGAGATCCTCATTGAGAACGAATGAGTCATAAAAAGAACTAGGTTTATGCACTGTAATTAACTTCTTTTTGTCCTAGGGTATGATCTGTTAGATACTGGCACTGGGCCATCATGATAGAGGACATCAAGATACCTGTTATGACTACTTCTCCTTTTATTTCTTCTTCTCTACAAAACAGGAATTCTACATATCCTTAATAACGCAAAGTTTGGAGAATTTTTTTTTTATTAGTTACAAAACAATATGAAGAGAACAGCGGAAGCTCAATGCAGTATGTATACAGGGTAGTGCATATATATAGTGTATGCAGTTTTGTAAATCCTAACTTGTAAGCAAGTTCCAAAGTGTGATTATATTGAGACTCCCTCCTTGCAGAAATTTCATTGGCCTCTGTGAAATATCTGTATGTGCAAGGAGGTAAAAAAACCTTGCAGAACTGAATTGGTAGATTAAAATTTGCAAAGTAAAGAATTAAAGTTAGACTTCATTATATTTATAGTTGTTCTGTGTCCTTAGGGCTTGTTTTAGTTCATATGCAGTACAAATCATTTACTGAAGCTCAAGCCTATGAAAGATACTCCACCAAAGAGATGTACAGTGCCGAAGTTTTAGAAAGTGGTCGCTTTTTCTGATTGGTGGTCTTCATTTGAGTAGTACTTCAGCTTTTAAACTATTCATTTAACGGATGTCTTCGGAATTGTTCTTGTAACCAAAATTTCTCTTCTGACTACATTTAGCAGAACTGAGGTGCTTTGTTGGGAAAGACAGAGAAGAGGAATGTCTGTGAAATAGGCATGTAGGTTTTAATTTAAGACTACAATATTAATATAAATTTTCTTACAGGTGAAATACTTTAGAACTCCTGTTCATTGTTAGCAAATGCAAACAAAATACATATTAACATTAATATGGTAAGAACTTTGTGACTGATATAATTTTGCTGTCAAAAGATGACATACAAAAGAAAAAATAGCATAAATTAAACTCATATTTAAATTGTAAATATTTGTCTTAAGTTTATGCATTATGCTAGTGTCAAGAGTAATAATATGTGTGTGTCTGTGCTAAAACACCTTTTTATCCACATGATGTATTTATATTTTCCTTATACTTCTTTGTTAAGAAGCTAAATAACATGCTTCACTTAGTGATTTTTTTCTTTTTGAAAGCAAAGTCTCATCACTGTACTTTGATTTATACTTGTGGCCTGTCAAAACATGCTGGGAAGAGGTAGGTGAGAAAGGCCTGGGAGCTTCTACTGGACTAGAAGGGTGTCCATGCAGCATCATTGGCTGACATGTCACCTGTGGGGGCAGCAGCTATAGAAGTATCTGGTAGCTAATCCTGCCCTAGCTGACATCAAATTAACTCTTCTCAGACCCTTCTGGACAAATGAAGAGCCATATTATGCACTAACTGGGATTACAGTAGCAATCTGTGGCTTTAGGGCTTCCAAGCAGGTCTGTCTGAAGAAGGTGCTGCTGCCAGCAGCCTTGGCAGTGCAGCAGCAGGACCTCACTAAGGGCTGACCACCCCAAAACTGAGCAGTGTTTTCAGAACAGGGGGCAAATTTACTGCTTGTTTGGGAGAAAGCAGAAAGGAAGTAGTGTTTCGTACTGCCCCACAGCGCTCTGAGGTTTAGACAGGTTCCCTACCAACTTTCAAAAAACGGGTTGATTTGGTTTCTATTTGTAATTTCTTTTTCTTGACAAAGCACCCTTATATAGGAAGATAGTATAAAGAAATAAATGTCATAGTAATTTTCTTTGTGGGTGAGAGTTCTCCAGTGCGTGACTGAAATGTATCCAGGAAAGTCCTCTGGCATGTTGCTGCATATTGCTGGTGTGGTGAATTGGACTGCTACTGCCCATAGGGTTATGCACACATTTAAGTGCATTGCTTGATCAGGGCCTAATTTTAGGTAATTTTTGGTTCTTTCAGCTCTTGGTCTACTGATGTTGATAATGCCATGTATGAAAAATAGCTTTGCTACGATTATGTTAAATAAGCCACACTTCAGGCATGAAATTTTTGGACTAGGTGGTACTCTTTTCTAGATGACAATTTATATTTTGTCTTACTCCGTACATGTCTTCTCTTTTCCAATTAACATAGAAGTAAAAGATTGGTACTTAGGTTGAGTATAGAATTCTCTTCTTCATAGGTATTCTCTGTATTGGTATTTCCCATGGGAAATCTTTTCGAAAATGAAGTTATCACGATAATTTTCTGTTTATTTTGTTTCTGTAAAAAATTTCAACCCAGAGGTTAAATAGCCCAACTCCCTTTTTTCTTTTTTTTTTTCCGTTTTGTCAAAATAAACTTCATTTTTTTTAGGAGACTTACTGATTTTCCCATAACTGTCCAATTTTCTCATAAAATAACTACTTTTGTTGTTACTTAGACTTAAACAAATTATTTGTCCTTTTCAGAAAGCTCTGCTTTTGAAAGGGTTCAAGGCCAGTCTGGATGGGGCTTTGAGCACACTGGTCTAGTGGAAGGTGTCTCTGCCCACAGCAGAGGAGTTGGAACTGGATGATCTTGAAGGGCCCTTCCAACCTAAACCGCTCTGTGATCTCTGAATATAGAAGTATTCTGTAGCAGCTTCAGACCTGTCTGACTGTTTTCTCTCTTTCTTTTTTTATTTATTCTCTTTTATGAGCCTTTCTGTTCTGGGGTTTGGATCCCCCCATTTTGTTAGAAATACTTCTTTCTAAATATTAAAAATAATTATGCTGCTTTTAGTTAATTCTCTACTTTATGTTTCTTTCAGCTTGAATGTTTAAGTACCTAGACATCCAGTCTAAATTTTTATCTAGTTTCTAGATTATTGACTTCATTGATTTTTACACATTTGTGGCAATATTTGTATTGTAAATGCTCTGAGAAACTATTCACTTTTAAAGTGGATTTTGCTTTAAATCACAAAACATATTTTCGCTTGTCCTAGGCATTGTAAAATTTGTGTTTATTTTCTGTCAGTTTTATATAAAGTCTCAGCCGATTATCCTAGTTCAAGGATCATAGAAAAAGAAAATGTTGATCCGTTCTTTTTTATTTTATGCCTCAAAGAAAAAAAAAAGACTATAAGAAAAAACAATTTTTGACAAATTAAAAGGGAGAAATTACTACTGAAATGTATGTGAAATATATATGAAAAGCAGAAGTTGATGGAAATTGTGAATAGAATTCATGTGAGGTGCAAATATACTTTCAAGGCGAAAGCCAGTATAGGCTTTTATATTTGTGCTCTCAGTTTTGAGCACATGTAAGAAATCATGACCGCACCTAATGCCGAGTCCCTCACCAACACAGGGGAACTCTTATCTAAGAATTACTTTCTGGAGTGAAAAATTACTAAGTCATCACAGAGAAAGCACAGATTGATGTCTACCCTTCACTTGAAGCATATGATGAATCTCACTCAAACTAATGTTGTAAAACAACATTAATAATATCTCCTTTATGTTTAAACTTACACATGCTTTAAACTGTGTGTTATGCAGTACTCTTTCCAAAGAGAAATGCATGTAGGGTTGGGGTTTACTTGTCACTTTGTTGTGTAGTGCTGTGTATCCATGCCTAATAGCATTAATAACTTGATGACAATGACGTTATCTTGTGACTGTTCTCTTTAACTAAAAGCAGGTATCCATTGCTTGAGAGCAGTCAGTGTCCATTCCAGGCTATGCTAAGACTTAAAAGATAGAAACTAGTTGCAGCACCTAGAGCAAACTGCTTGTGTTATGCAGACTATTATCTCTTACTAAAGATTTGCTCATTTGGTTTGCAGAACATTCGTGTACTTTACTAAATTATAAGCAACACCTTTTTTTTTTTTTTCGATACAAGCAACCTGCAAGGAGAATGGGCGCTGTCTTACCATGATGTTATTTATTCTTGCTGACTTAAATGGTAAACTGTTATTGTGTAAAATGCAAAACCAGGGAGAGAGTTGGACCTTGAGGTAACAATATTCATATGGACTACAGAATTCAACATTTTCTTTGAAGTTTATCCTTGCTCAGAGCAGGTCTGCTTATATTACCCCACTTGTTGGAGGAGTATGTGCAAGTGTAAATATTGCATAAATGAAATGCTGTACCCTGCTCAGGCTTGTATTTTACTCATTGTTAGTATTTCAGCTCTGAAGTTTAATATTTGCTTTTCTTGGTTGGTTTTTTTTTTTTCCTTGCCAAGAAAACACAATCGCTCATAAATCAATGCACAATTAAAAGAGTTCTTAAATACAATTATTTTGAAGTGGTCCCTTCCATTGAGGCCTATCAATTTTTTTTTTTTTTTTT
>QWTY01022650.1:0-16631 GCA_008033365.1 Pseudorectes ferrugineus | reverse complement strand
GTTGTTGTTGTTGTTGTTGTTGTACAAAGCCAGTTCTTCCGGCCAGACAGAAAAATTTTCAATACTATTGTGGCACACGTTCTTGCCAAGTAAAGGTACTAGTAGCATTCCTTATCATAATGGAGATTCCTATTTCCGAATGCTACCTAATCTGCTGAAGGAAAACTATGGATCTGTGCATTTGACTTCAGTTTCCTAGTCCTCTCTAGCCATTTTATTTTAGTCATAACAGGATTAATACATTTCTGTGAGATAAACAGGGTATGAAGGAGATTTAAGAGCTGTTAGTGTGCAATTTCTTTTTCTTTTTTCTGTGCCTGCTCTCCAAGAAGCTAAGCAGAGAATCTTTCTTTTTTGCAGGGTTGTGTTTAACAGAAAGTGGTTACCTCTAAATGCATTGTATTCATACAATAATCCAGACTCTGGCACAACTATACTATTTGCTGCTCCTTGGAATGTAACTCTTCAAAGGACTCCGTTTCAGAGGTTGCCCTAACTCCTCCAGAATATCAGTAATTAATTTTAGAACCCTCAGGAATCAACAGAGGGGTGGGTGCCAGTTAAAAGCAGGGACATGATGGTTGTCCACTGTTCTTAATGGGAAAGCCCCATGGATGTTTTTACCTTCGCATGGAACGGCCTCAAGCCTCCTTTGCTAAGGAACTTGCAGGAGTGGGTTCTTGATTATACTAAGTAAGATGCATCACAGGAGTGACGGTTTGTTTATCTCACTCTGAATCCCAAATTTCCTGGAGATAGAAGGATGAGAAGGTTTTCTGATATTGATAGAAAATGACAAGAACTTTGAAAGTCAGGAAGAACTAATCATCAAGTGACCTATTTGATGCTCTTATTCATCAAATGGTCAACTAATAGGGCTTGAATACAATTGTCTATTAAATTGAAAGCCATCATATACCTCATTTTAACAGATGAGGAATAGTCAAACTTAAATGTTCAATAAAATGCAGCTCTGAATTATGTTCCATAAAGTGAGATGGAGTTACCTCCAAAGTGTGAGAAGGGAATTTGTCTACTGTTTCTGGTTCACATCCATCTGCCTTAGTATTCATACATTTAGCAAAAGCAGGAGGTGATACCTAACAAGAACTCCCACAGATTCAGGCTAAAAGCAGTTTTTCTAACAGCAAAGGAGACGAAGGGGGTCCGATTCCTTTCTCTGTCCTTCTCTTTTAGTGCAACTTCACCAGCTCATGCAGCACAGCCATGCTGTAGTCATCACACACCGCAGTATCTTCAGAAGACGGATACACGTTCAGACAAAGAGTTTGCTTTGTAGCCTCTTGTCTTTTGACATACAGCCAGTTGCAATCTGTCCTTTAATAAGGTCCAGTATTGTTCTGCTCTTTAACCAAGATATAGATGAATGTAAACAGCCAGTGGCTTTTCCTTTTGATTAAGGTCATTACTACCTCTTCAGTTCGTTCTCTTCTGTTTGTTGGAAACTGGGCAAGGACAGTGATTGTACCACTTATGGAGAATATAAGGTTATAAAACATCAGGACTTTGTGTAATGACTTGTAATGGCATTTTTCTCTTCCTTTCTTTTAAGGCAGTAATGGTCAAGCCTGAGGACACGTTGTACCAATGAAGACCAGGAAAATTTCTACATTTTTTCTGAGTATGTTTTACATGTTGATTTTCTGGAAACTCCTTTTTTTCGAGTTGTCTTTGGGCTCCTACCTGAAACCTTGAAGGAGGTGTTATCTAATACATTACCTACAGCCAACAGTGAGGGACACAAACCTCCAGGGGATGACTTAGACTTGCAGATCACAAAATCTGAATTTTCAGTCATTTTGACAGTGGCATTGCTTCTCTGCTCTGCCACCCACAGATTTCCTAAATCTTTCTTCTTCTCCATGTCAGACTAACTCTTATTTTCAGATTGCTCCCTGCACCAGTCCTTGATGTTCCCCTCCCTTTTCCCTAGGAGAAAATCTGCCTTGTCTCTGACTCACTGCCACGTTTAGCCCCCTCATGCTGTTGAGTGTTTGTCCCACAGAGCCAAGATTGTTTCCTCACCCCACCCCTTGATTTGTGACTATACCCAATCTATTCCTTGTACTCAACCTCTCTCTCAGAGATTTTTCTATACCTCTTTGAAGATTACCCATCATTTAAAGTCATAATTAATATAAATGATAAAATATGCATTAGTAGGAGACAAAACTCTTAAGTGCTGTTTCATACTGACTATATCTCAGTTTTCAGGTTTCTCCTGCAAGTCCAAGCAAGCAACTCAGTCAGCTCAAAGTATTTAATATTGTATATGTTGTTCTTTGCCTCGGTTTGCCTTATTTGACAACCATTTTTCAGGTTCATTTATACGAATCTTTCAGTAGTGCCAAGTTCTCTTGAAAACTCAGTACACTTCAGTGAAGTATTTTTGGGTATGTGTCTGTGCATGTGTGAATATATACATAAAAATATTACATATATACTCCTGTACACATATTTACTCCTCCATTTTGTTAAGGTTTTTCATATTTCCTTGTCTAAGGTAACTGGTGCAGATATTCAGGGTAAATTGAGCAGTTGAAAAAACATTGTTTCAGAGTGATTACTGATATATGTCAAACAGTTTATGTGGTGACTAATATTTTAAAATTAGTAATTATTACTTAATGAGGATATCTAGTGAGAAATGGCCAGAATTGACCAATATCCATCATGATTATTAAGTTGCAAGCTCTTATGTGTTATACTACCAGAAAAAGCTGCAAGCTGGAATACAACCTTCATTACAGAAATTCTTTTCTTTTTTGTTTCCCCCCAGATAACCCTTCCCAGTTACTATTTGGGTAAAATTTTCAATACTAGGAGCAAGCTGCTTTGTTTCCTTCTAAAAGACACAGTTTGGTACTTGCTGACAATGGATCAAGGGGCTGTGGGAATTTTTGCAGATTGGGTTGTTAGGGTTAAAAAGGAAAAAAGGAACATCTTTCTCTATGCAAAGTTTGGGCTTCAGCGAGAATACTAGGAATCTCTTTAAGATGTCCTATGGACTTAAGGTTTTTGTGGTACCTTCACAATACTGCATGCTATTGTACAGCTTCTGGCACATCACTCAAGGTTCTTGGTAGGAGGCAAATCTGGGTCTGCAAGAAAGTCCTCAAGGTGGCAAGGCAGAACTGCCCTCCTTGTTTCCTTCCCTTTTATTACTCATTCATGCAGTTGCAAACTTTTCACAGAAACAAGGCCCTTTGCATAACATCACTTACCTTCAAAAAAAGATTCTGTTGATTCAACATCATCCTTTTTGTTTTCTGTCTCCTCCTTTCACATTCCTTGCTCAAGTGTTGACTTACTTAACTCAGAGTTAAGTGGATTCAGTTGAAACTCAGCTCCTTTTGTATATCACCTTGCAATCTAAGGAAGAGACTTGTTTTAAAAGAATCAGTCTATTAGTTTTGCATTCATGAACAGTCTTACCTGCAGGCACGAAGTGAAGTTTGCTTTCTTCCTGTGGTTAGTCTCTGGTTCATAATACTTATGTGCCATATTTTGATGCTACCTGATAACAAGTGCCAGTGTAAATTAAAGTAGCCATGAGACAGTGAATTTAACATTCACTGCCTGTGCCCCCAAGGGACCACCCCAGAAGTGAGACTAGTTGGATGCTCAGTGTCTCAAAACACATTTGCTTTCACTGGCCCTTCCCCTTACACAAAAGCTCAGGAGGGAATGTTTAACAATTTCCTTATGTCAAAGGCATCATTTGGTTGGTAGCTGAGGTAGGTTTTGAAATGTATAATACCACTGGCACTGGTGCAAAGCACGTGGAACAAAATTAGCCCACAGACCTTAATTGTGTGATGACTCAGGAAATACTACTTGCAGCTGAGCTTTTTCTCCTCCTCCTCCCTCCATCTACTTAAAAAAAAATGTACTCTATATTTTTATTTATTTACCAAACCCTAATTGCTTGCATTGGGCCATTTCAGGCTCTACTTTATCTGATTTACATTTTTCTTTAATTTTTATTTCTGTTTTTCTGGGCAGGTGTCTAAACAGCATGCTGATTTTGAGTTAGGGTGGACATGTAGTAGTGAAATTAAAGACTTACGCCTGGCTTCTCTTTTAGAAGATCTCTAACCTTGACCTTGCAATGATGCAGAAGATGTATTTGTGTCTTTGCTCTTTAATAGATAGACCTACCTCACCTCACAGTATTTTCTAATCTGAGCATCAGGAGTACAGCTTGCAAATGAACTAAGAACACTTAAGTTCTCCCAAAAAATAAATGTATGGATTGTTTTTACAAATAAACATTGAAAAGTAATAATGGTTTATATCATTAGGGATGTTTTCATAGCACTGGAACTCTCCATCAGGTTTGACAACTTGCACATAAAATATTTTTAAGTTTAAAGAAATTCAGTTTAGTTTTACTTACAATATAGACTTTTCTCCAAATTAAATAAAATAATCTTAGTTTCAAACTTTTAAACCAAATGTTCTGGAAAGCTGGGTGAAAATTGTATGAAGAGACATAATTTTCCTGGCAAATATTTGTTTTCAATGAATTGTCATTTTCTAATTAAACAGAAACATTTTGAAAAATTCCCAGCTTGATGCTTTCTTGATCAACCTGCCTCACAATTATGTGTAAGGTGTATTTTTGAAGCCATCTCTCAATAACTGGGAACTCCAAATTCCCTTTGTGTAGTCAATAGGCATCAAGCTATTGCATCCATATTGTGACACCTCTACGCTGGAGATATCATGATATCATCTCATCCCATAACACCTTCTAAGTCTGACACTTGTTATACTTGGGCCATTTCTATGGGCCTCCCCCTCTTTTTTAAAGATGCTGGTTTTCCTATCTGAGCTCCAACAGTTTTATGGCTTCCCACAAAACTGTTTTTCCTCACACTGCTGGTCTATCTAACAAAATCAAGAAAAGTCATAGATTTTCCAATGTCCTGTGGAAGGAATTTAGTAAAATATAATGTACTTTCCCATGTCCACATGCTGATATGCATGTAAAACTCTTGTCTCTTAAACACCCTTCTGCAGGACCTTGGTGACACGATGACTAAGCTCATTTGAGGATTTACTCATTAGATGTTGCATGCCAGAGATTTTCGTGCATATGAGTCACCAGAAAATCTTGTCGTTACTGGGTCTGTGACTCGTCAATAATGAGTAGTTGGCCTGGGACAGAAGGAGAAATCTTGAAGCTCATCCAGCTCTTTAGATTTAGATTTCAAACTGGTATTCATGGTCACTTTCCCATCTTGGACAAGCTTGTTTATCTTTCCAAGTAATCACAGCTGAGAAGGTGTTGTTTCTTCTTTTTATGTAATTTCTGTCTTCAAAGAACACTGACAATTGCACTGGAGCAGTTAATATATTACATATTGACAGCCAGTAACAGTCCTATCTGTTGGATATCAGTGGAGGAAAGGGAAGTTTGTTAACTCTCTGCCATTGAAAAGCGAGTCACATCAAGAATATTTGTGTCTCTTGGTAGTATTTAACTACCAAGACATACTGGGATGCCTTAAGAAGAGAACAGTCTCATTTTGCAGTTGTTACCAGATGATAAATTGTCTGCACCTGGTGAGCTAACACAATCCTTCTTCTCCAAAACTACTGGCCTATGGAACTGCACAATGCCCATTGTGTAAGAAGGAGAACTGGAAGTTCACCAGCCCCAGTGCCCTGCCAACTCAGCCAGGTCAACTGGAACATTGGGGTCCCTGACCACCAGGGACCACCAGAGAGACCCCCAGGACAGAAGAACGCATGCGTAAAGGGGAGGGAAAATATGTTAATGATTTTGGGGAAATGATTATCATATGTATGTTTAGTCTGGGACAATCAATGAATATTGAACACATATAAACAGGAACTTTCCTGTACTCAGCATGCATGGATTTGGGAGGAGCTATCCCCCCGTGCCTCTGGCCAAATATAGAATGCCTGCTTCTTAATTCTACATTGGTATTAAGGAGGTTTTTTTTGTTTTAGCAAACTTTTGGTAACACAATGAACAAGTTATGGGAGAGCCTGAAGTATGAAAGAAAAAGCTTAGGATAACAGAAGTAATCTTGTAGAAAGCCCCACCATCTACTGAATGTTGTCTGCTAATGGATGTTGATAGAGTGTTTTAAGGGACACCAGAGGCCCATTTCTGGCTTGCTAGGCTTTTTACAAATAGAGTTGTATGACTGTCCTGTCTGAGAACAAGGAGTATCCAAAATATTTACTGCAAAGAGATTCAGCTGCCAAAGATGATTTTTTGCTGTTATGGTACTCTCAGGTGATTGAGAAAGGCCTGGGAATAAGCACATTTTTCAGATCTTCCACTCCACATAGTGGTTTTGAAGTCAGCCTGTGGACAGCACGTCTAAGTGCACCTATGTCCAGACAGCACAAGTCCATCTGTCATATACCAGACAGACTCAAGGAAAGCAGTTCTTGCCTGGGTTTGGGACTGCACTGACAGGTTTGTTGTCTGCATACACAGCTGATCTGACTCTGAGAGTGGCCTTGAGCACTCTTGAGGAGACAGCCCATTGGTAGTCACCAAATCCAAATCAGGTTTTGTGCTGCTCCTTCGCAGCTGAGGAGCTACAGAGGGCTGATTTTGGTACTTACAACTCAGAAAGAATAGGCTACATGCTCTTAATAACATAAGGAATCCCTGAGGCTATCACCCTATGAAACATCTACTACCACCTTTGTGCACTGGCTTGTCTCTTTACATGAGATGTGACTTCGGTATGTGGAAGCATCTCCAGAATGATGGATACATGCCGCGGTGTTCTTTGGGTTGAACCATGCACCTTTTGGAGTGGAATCCATCCCAGCTGTGGATTTGTGTCTGTGTATATCACTGTATATCTCACATGTATTTATTTTTAAACAACAGATTATCAGAGAGGCAACTTGCTCTTCAGCTAAGTAAGGAATCTCCAGAAATCATTTCATACAGTAAATATGCTTCTGAAAATTCCAGCATGTGCAAAATTTCCTCCTTATTTTCTTCCCAGAATGGCTGCTAATCAGATGAGGTGAGTAAAAATTAATATAAAGCATATTTGGACTTTCTCCCCGCCATCATTTAGTCACGGCTGGCCCTTATGAAAAAAAAAGCAAAAACAAACCAAACAAACAACAAGAAAAACAAAAAATGGGCACAGGTAACACAATTGCAAAATTGGACAATTTTAAGGAAAATTAAAAGAAGAGGCCAAATGGAACAGATGTCGGGTTTTCTCTGCCGCTGTAATGACAGTATTTTTGTCATCTCATCAGTAAAAACTTTTTAAGGGAGAAAAGGAAATCATCATGGTACTAAGGACTGAAGGGACCATAAGAGAGAAAATTCATAAATAGATGAAATAATGATCCACATGCAGACTTCCTGCCACCAATGATATTTTGCATCTCTATAAGCAAATAGATGTGATGGTATGTAAATTAGGAGACAGTTAGTACAAGCTGGTAAGTTAGCTCTAAAAACCTTGCAGAAAAATGTGGTTTACTCTCTTTGGCAGAGTTATGTGGAAGGCCCAGTTGATTGTCCCATGGAAACCTCAGCTGATTCTCACAGGGTCTATGCAGAAATTGTAGAATGGAATCACAGCCCATGGAATATATTAAAAGAGGAAGGGGGGAGAAGATGTGCAAGGATTTATTGATAAAGCACAAATGAAGTCCAGCCCTTCTGCAAAGGGCACCTGTAAAGTGTCCCATCACTGTGCACTGGCTTCAGCATCAGTTTCAGGAGCACCTCTGAGCACCGCTGTACAGCAGTGAAGTTTGTTCAAAACAGACAGGAGCCCAGGGCCTTTCAAAATCCACCTACACACAAGCATTTTGATGAGGAATAAAAACATAGTCTACCTGTAATTGAAACTGGGTGTGGTTAGAGCAAACCTCATTACCAAGGAGGGACCGGTGAGGAGTCAGCAAACACCATGTTGGGATGCATGAGGGGTACCTGAGGAATGGGTGGGCTGTTCAGAGTAGGCAGTAGGGACCATGGGAGGCTCTTCTCAAGTTATGTGCTGCTGTGGGACTGGAACACAGAAAGATATCGCCCAATAACCAGCACTTCTGCTCTGTATGTTTGAATGGAAAAGTCTGTGGTTGGCAGCCCTGCTCTGATGGACTGCCTTACACTTATGTGGAGCAAGGAATCTTTATTCCCCACTCACATCCCTTAGGGATTTCTTCCTCTGACTGATGGCTCTACCTGGGGCCTCTGTATGTGAAGGTGAATATATTACATAATAAATTATATGATTTGCATGCAGTTGAGTCCAGGTCTCTGCATGTTCAGACTGAAGTCCTGCAGTCAGAGATGGTGAATGGAAGGTTTTATTTCACATCTTAACAAATGACTCTACTGGGCCTATAATCAAGCTAATATGCTACTGATCAGAATGTCACAGACACCAACAGACCTTGAGCTTAGCTGTAGGTTGAAGTAGGGGAGAGCAAGCACCTGCTTGATCTAAGAAAAACCTAAATTAGAACTGAAAGAAAATCAGTTTTTCATTAATGAAAAGTGAACTGGACTATGCCTTAGGGTGGGATCATATTCAGGAGGTGGTACTGTCCGTAAGGAGGCCAGGAAAGGAGTCACGCCATGTCCTCAGAAGCAAAAATCCACAGTCATCTTACCATCCTGCAGTACTGCCTGGCACCACAGATTCACAGAATATCCTCAGTTGAAAGGGACCTACAAGGATCATCAAACCCAACTTCTAAGCAAAGGGCCTTACAGGGGTTGAACCCACAACCTTGGTCTTATTAACACCCTGCTCTAGCCAACTGAGCCAGTCTCAGCTGCTTTTCAACAGGGACCAGTCTCCAGCTATGCTACACAAGGGAAAAGTGCCCCCAAAAAATCATTTTAGCTTATTTCCATCAAGTCTGCTTTCTTGGGTTAAATGTCTACACTTTTTTGGAGCAATAAACCATTTGCATTATCTTTTGGCCTATTCCTGTTGAAATTATTTTTCCCCCTGCAAAGTTCTGTGGCACCCTCTCCTTCTTGCATGTTGTTGTGGAGAAGGTTCATGACCTACTCTTGAAAGAATCTGATTTTCCTCCTGTGTCATTTCACTCTCTGCACAGCACTTTTTGTATTCTTCCTTCTTAGAGTCATTTGTTGTAGTGTTTTTCAGAAACTGTGACAGTTTGTGCTATGTTTCTGTGCAATTGCTGTCTGCTCTAATAATATGTTTCTGTGATAAGGACATGTAGCTGCTCGGCATTTTGGCACTGCCTTTCCCTTAAAATCTAT
The DNA here is from genome assembly GCA_008033365.1 of Pseudorectes ferrugineus. Classification (NCBI taxonomy): domain Eukaryota; kingdom Metazoa; phylum Chordata; class Aves; order Passeriformes; genus Pseudorectes; species Pseudorectes ferrugineus. Next base: position 7,339 of record QWTY01022650.1, on the reverse strand, counting down.
TAGCAGGAAGAGCAAACCACGGAATGTATCATTCACATTCTCAGCAGGTCAGAATTGATTTAAATTTTTTTTTTGTACAATTGTCAAAGTACTGTTTACAATTCAGTACCTTGTAATATTTCTTTGTGCTTTTGTAATGCTTCTTAGAGGGACTTGCTGACTGAAGGAAAACTAATAATATGGTGATTGCAACTATCAGTTGGTTTTGATATCTTAATACAGTATTGGATGTTTCAAAGTCACAGAATAGCCACTTCACAGATGGGAATCTGACACAAACATCCTCCCAGTTTGAGAGTAACATTTGAATATACACAGGCTGGAGTGGGCCAATAAAACAGCCCAGTTCTACAGGCTTTTGATTTTAGAGGAAAATACACCATTGGGATGGTGCAGCTCTGGTTCTTCTATTTAGTTTGAGGAATTAAATAACTTGCAATAAAAAGACTATTTCTTTCTGTGAGTATTTTTAACCTCTTCCTGTAATATGTATCAGAAAGGTTAAAATAGCTAAAGATCTCTAAGTATTTTTCATATTTCAAGTCAGTTAAATAAATTTTAAATACACTACTGAAGATAAAGCTATAATACACAAATACATATTACTGTACACAAAAAGGGCAAGTAAATGTCTATTTTCTACTTCTTTTGCATAGAAGTGTCACAGTCATCCTCAATCAGACTTTATTTACAGAGCACTTGGAGAGCAAGACAACTGGATTTGCCTGGACTTACCTTTTTGTTGCATTTGTGAAAATTCGAAGTGCCTCAGCTTTGATTTGTATTTCATATTGCTTGTCAGTTTGTGAAGAAACATCTGTGTTATCTATGTATTGCAGAAAGCCTGAAAAAAGCTTTCCAGCTGTTCATTATGTCTATGCTAAAAGAGCACATAAACATTTTAAATTGGAGCACTTCTGCTTTAAAAAATGTAATACTACTATTTCAGTAATTCTGCATTTTTTTTCCTTTACTTGTGGAGATCAAAAAGTACTGTCTGCTGCTAAAATTTTAACTTTCTTTCCTTTGTGTTCAATAGTCTCTAATTTTTACCAAGGAATTATTAAATCATTTACAGAAGTTATCTACCAAAAGCTCCTGAGCTTTGTTATTTATGTGGCTTATATTTTATTCCTACCTCCTATTCCACAAAAAGATTCCAGATGCATTTATTTTCCAGCACTTAATTACCACCAAAGATCAGATGTTTGGCTGATTCATAGACAAACTTAGAGCCTTCCTCACGGCTTTGCTTTTTCAAGTAGGAACTAGCTTCCTGATTTCACCTTCTTCACTCTTGTGATCTGATTCTCTTTATGAGTAAGGGCTTCATCTCACTTCATTCTTACATGACTGCAAGATTTTTCACTGTAGGTAAGGCTGGGTTTTACTTTTTTATATATATACATTTTTTTATATATATGTGCGTGTATATGTATTTTTGTATACACACAGAGAAATTTTTATAAAAATATATTATTGAATTGAGTTGTCTATAGCATATTTTAAATTTATTTTCCTTTTTCTATTAAGGTGGTGTGGAAAAAAGTATAGCAATCCTTATAAGTAACTGTGGCAATATTTGTTCAGAGAATTCATTTTAGCGAAGGGTGCTGTTATCCTTTGCATAGTAACTCTTGAAAGTGCTGACAAGATAAGATTTTAAAACAAGCACATAAGAAACTGCAGTTTTTCAACTGTTTCCACTTTTTTCCATTTTTTCATATTCCTTTCAAATATTGCTCAAAGCTGCCATTTTGTTGCTGTTAGAAAAGTAAGTAAGTACTGTGTTCTCTCCAAAGGAAATCTGGGGTAAAATGGCTTTTTAAAAGATCTCTGCCTGCATTGAAGGGTTGAATAATGTTTCCTGATTATTTATTCTTAAATAATGAGCTTTCAAAGTGATAATCTGCAAAGGGTCATTTGATCATTTGAAAAATATAGTGCTTCTACTAAACTTGTATACACAGTTATGCAGAAAAGAAAAAAAAAGCAGAAAAGCTGTTTCTCCAGAAACTGGAGAATACAGTGAAATACACAGCAGCATAGATTCATTCCATCCCACAGGACAAAATGGGATTGCATCCCTAAACCTCACAGGGTAATCGCTAAAGCCTGTTTCTCTAATGGCTATCTTTATACCTTACCTGTTTTTACCTTATTGCTGTCTCTCAGAGGTTTCTCTCCTACCTATCAGACATTCAAGATTATTCCTAACAAGCTTATACAGAATTCCCAACAGTACTGTGTAGGTATCAAATTTTTTTTAATATTGCTTTGCAGGAGGTTTGTTGGTTGGGGTTTGGATTTTTGGTGTTGGTTTGTTTTTTTTTTAAACTGCAACAGACTTTTCAGACTTCAGCAGAACCATGAGTTAATTACAGTTATTATTGTTGATAAGTGAAATAGAGCATAGTTGGAACGTCTCAGTCTTCTGTAGGCGGCATAAATGTCTTTTGGTCTGGTGATTTTCATATCCAGAAACTCTCACTTTAAATAAGGGGTGGAGTGCTTTATGGCAGCTTTGCATTTGTTCTAACAAGAAAAAGATACATAAGCTAGCTCTTCAACACACAGGATCAGCCATTTAAACACTAATGCTTTTCTTTTCTTCATTCAAAGCATTTTTACCTTGTATTTGTCAAGTACAAAATAAAGTAAATGAAGAACAATTGTGTGTCCAGTTCCTAAGGAGTGTCAGAGCTTCTTCTTTGAAGAGGTAGCTTAAACTAGACAAATCAAAAAAAAAGTTTCACAGTTTTATTCTGGATATAAAAATGCCTGGTATTCTCAGAGGATTATGTTTCTCCCTTTATTCAAACCAGCAACTGGCAAACCTCTGTGAATTTCTATTGGCTGTAAAGTTTCGTCCTGCTCTGAATTTTGTGAGTGATCAGCTGACACCTCTCCAAATTATATAGCTATCCTTGACTCCTGCCGTCTTCCTCTTGTGCTCAACAGTCCTTCCCTGGAACAAATTCAGCATCTTCCCCTTTTCTGTCCCTTCACCTCTGTTCCCTCCCACCCAACCCTTACTGCCACGTTACAGATCTTCTGTGTCACACTGTCCCTTCCTGCAAGTGTCGTCTCTTCACACTGTCATTAGCTGACTTGCTTTCTCCTTTCAAAATTAAGGCCAGAACAATCTTTCCTCTGCTGTCTGGAGATTCGCTTTGAGAGTGCCAAGGTTTTAGCCAGGAGAATTGTGACAATGGTGTTTTTATGGGCCTCATCTGAAACAACGTTTTCCAAAGGTTTCAGAATTTTAGCACAGATGCTCAGAAAGGAATCAGAAAGTTGGATGTCAGGGACATTTCTTATGGTAGCAGTATCATTTTGCCCTTCCTACTTTTTAGAGAAACAATTTTCCTCCAGTAGGGTGTTTTTCATACCCAGATAAATTAAATCTCTCTGACACAATGGGAGATTTTATTTTATCCTTTTTGCTTACTGTGTAACTCAGATGAGCTTCCCTCAGTAATACTTGATACCTTTTCTTCTCTGTCACTGCTGAAGAAAATACATATCTATTGATAGGCATCAGTCAAAAAAATTACTTTCTCCAACCTAAAATGGTAACAATTGGACATCTGTAGATTTGTACACCTAGATGAGAAATCCAAATGTTAAATTAATGTATTAACAATGTTTATAGTTTTATTACCCTGTAATTATATCATACCTCCTGATTGTTTTTCTTTTCATCCCCGTCTATAAAATGTAGTTGCCTGAACCTGTTGTGAATGTCTACACTTCTAGAGTTAGTCCTAGTGATGTTTTGCCAGGTTCAGTGGAAGAAAAGGCAGACGTAGGGATGGAATTGTTATTCTGGAGGATGTTAATGCCTGCCAGCTATCAGATGGTGAGCTAGAGACAGCTGGAGACTTGATTTGGCCCAGTAGTTATGTTTGGCATCCTTTCTGCCAAAAGGCTGAGTGGAAGGGGTCATTAAATGCAGCCTTGAATAGTGGTGGCTGGGAAGTTACAGCAAGGCTAAGCTGTGTGGTGTCGGGGATTTAACTGATTGCAATAACACGGGGAGAAAGGAATTGTCAGGGTCTTCTTAAATGCAGAGTCCTCTGAGCACACTGTTGACTGAGATTTAATGCTGTTGTTCTCTTTCTGTTAGATTCCAGAAAAAAAAATTCTGTATGTATCTATATTTTTTCATCTTCCTAATCAAAATAACTCTGCAGAAGTCAGCATATTGGCTAGTCAAGGAAGCCTAAGATGAAACATTATCATTCTTTGATCATAGCAAGGGAGTCCTTCTGATAGCTTGGTGACAACTGAGACTGGGCTTGGCTTTGTTCACACCTGTGGTGCAATTGCTATTTCATTATAAAATTCTATTTTCATGACATGGAAGATATTTTGTACTAGTTATTCCTTATTTGTTAATTTAAAATACCAACATGCCTTTGATTTTTATTTTCTGACTGAAATTAAATATAAATAAATATTAAAATACAGGTTATTCACTAATTACATTGGACGAGAGTCTGAGTTCTTTCTGTTGGTTTTGGACAGCTGTTCCTGCAATGAATGTCGCAAAGAGCTTCATGGAAAACAATCCCATCATTCACATAATTTCACAGAGGCAAAGAAGCATTTTGCCATTGCTACATCTATCTGCTTCAACTGTCTGTGGGATGGAAAATAGGAGGGGTTTGGCACCCAAATAAATCTATGGTAATTTTTAGGAGGAGTACAAAGCAATGTTTTCTGTTGAAAATAAATGCAGGATAGTTGGGCCAATGAAATAACAGAGAGATGTCTCAAGCTGCAAGACTTTTAATGATTATTTGTAAGCAACAGTTTGCTTTTGTATTTCACCTGATGATCTCTGAAGTGTTTATGGGTAAGTTTTATTACTCATACTATATAGTTCATAGAAGATGTGCAAAGCATTGTTCCACCACATACACTTGCCTTCAGTGAGGACAACTGCCTCCAAGTGGGCCATTTAACAGAGCTAGAAGGTAAATCTCTGAGTTCTGGTTGAAGTAGTATGACAATCCTGCAGCTGGAGGATATTTAGATTTCTGGATTGAATCTGATATTAGAAATTCAGCAGTGGGAACTACAGAAAAACATGTAAACAGATAAAATTCCTCCTTTTCAGCTTCAGTTCACTTAAGGTGTTTTCAACACCTCAGTTACTGGCTTCATTTTTCTACTAGTGCTCCTGAAACCACCTTATCATCAGCTGATTTCCATTTTAAGGGAGCCTAGGTCTGAATTTAGTGGAAGATTCTGATTCATTGGAGAACTGGAAAGAGTTCTAGCTAATGACTGGAAAGGGGTCATCTGATATATTCCCGTAAGCCTGAATTGGTGTTTCTTAACTGAAGGAGCTGCAGCTCAAGCTGTCTGTCAGTTTTGGCTTACTGTAGATGAGAGAGGTCATCTGCGCTCTGTTGGTGACAGAACCATCACCTCCAATTCTTACAGCTGATCAGTGTGTTTTTCCTGATGCCTTTCAGGAATTACCGACTTGAAATTTCGGAATGTCAGAAATCAAATGTTGAGCATTGGGCAAAAGTTCTGTTGAGAACTTGGCCATGGGTGTAGAGGAGTGGTTAGGAAGGATTGATAAGCTGGTGCAGAAACTGCATCAGGGGAGAAAGGCCACATTTTTTCCTTTTCTTTTACCCCCTGTTCCCCAGACAGTCCATTAGAGTCTCTCTAGCTAGGACACAATGCAGAGAAATATCAAGATGTATGTTGCTATTTGTTGTCTACAAGAGACTCAGCTCTGACCTTCACAAAAATGGCAGAGCTGCACAGATCTTAAAGGTAAAATTTCCATTGCTACCTGTGGGAATTTTACCACGGGAAAGAGAACAGGTCTGGGCCCAGCATGTGAGATTGGGCTGTGTTTGCCAGGGGTTCTGTTGACACTGAAGTTCCTAAAGAGAGATAACCATTATGATGGCCAACTGATACTTAACAGTGTCCTGTCTGGGCTTGCCCAGATACATGATTCACTTGAAAAGCTTTTTACTTTGAGTCAATTGTATGGCTTCTGGCACTGAAATTTTTAGGAGGGAGATACATTTGCTGCTTTTGAGATCTTTTGAACATGCAAGTAATGCATCAGGTTTTGGGGTCACAAACATAATCTTGCCTTGCTGTGATGGTGCAAATTTTCACTGTCATCTTAGAGGTGTTCATCCTTTGACCCTGTGTGTAATGAACTTGAAACCAAACATGGTAACTTTAAATGGTGCAGCTCAGGGCTGAGGTTCAGGAAGCTGCTGCTGCCTTGGCACCTCTACTCTTCCTCTGACAGGGCTCCAGTCATTATTGTGGAATTTCCTCTCTTTCCTCTCTTATAGATGTAATTCTTGGCCTCAGATGCATCCACACATTTTGCATGGGAGTTACTGTGTTTGCTCCCATTGGACTACTTAGAGAAATGCATGTGGCAAGGGCTCTGAGTCCCTAAAATTCTCTTACAAAGATGGCTACATTACCTTACCAATCAGAACAGCTTGGGAGCTGCCAAACAGTGTGGCTGACGTACAATTACTTTGATTTTCAAAGCACTGGATTTACAGAGGTTCCTTCCCTGAAAATTAAACAGATAAAAGAGAATAAACAGATTAAAAAGAATAATGTGGGCAGACTTCACTACACAGCTGGGATATTATGCAGTCTGGTTGATTCTTTGATCCACCTATCAATCGCCATGTTAAATACTATTTATGCTGAGGACTAATATGAGAGATCTCCTATTTATTCCTTTGCTGTTTCAAAGTTTGGAATGATTGCTCAATTAGTATCTTGGTTTGCAGGACCATAGTCATAACACAGCTTTTGTCAGACTTAACATATTAAGGACAAGAAACAGATGTGGTAATTGGATATGAAGTGTATATGTAAAAGGGGTATAATTCTGGTATTTTCTTTTTCCCAAAACCCAACCCACAAATTTCATACACATTTATGTATAACAATGAATTGATTAATTAACATTAATGAAATACATATTTATAAGCTAATTTAACATGATTTTATTGCAATCCAAATTTTTAAAATAATGTCAGCTGCGTACAAGTTTCTCCATTTTTAAAATCTTATATAGGATCTTCTAGTACAATCCCCTTTGTGGTGTAACAAGCAAGAAAGAATCTGCCTTTCAACTCTTATATTCAGAATATGGTTCTAGGTCTTGAACTTTGAATTTATTTGCTCATGAGATTTTACTCATGCAAAAGTTTCACCTGAAATAAGTAAATGCTTAAGTGATTAAGGATTGTCCACATGGGATCAGATTTGCAGGAGTGAAATTTTACTATGTCCCAGGTGAAAAACAAAACAAAGCAAAGCAAAG
>QWTY01022649.1:0-12204 GCA_008033365.1 Pseudorectes ferrugineus | reverse complement strand
GGGGCTTGAAGCAGCCTGGGATAGAGGAAAGTGTCCCTGCCCATGGCAGGGGGTGGAACAGGATCTTTAATGTCCCTTCCAACTCAAACTACTCCATGATTCTGTGATTTTGAGTAGACCAAATTGAATTAAAATCCATGTGAAATGGATTTACACACCTGCAGGTGGATAACCAGCCAGCAGAAGGTATGGAACCATTTCACTTCCACGTGCATCCCTGAACCCAGTGAGTCAGTTCCCTTAATTTAAGCAGCTTTGTGGAAGTGGCTTCACATCCCAAGCTGAAAAGGCATTTTCATGTGCTAGGGGTGGGATTCACTGGTGCCAGTCTGCAGCTTGTCAGCTGGAGGGCCAACAGAAACCTCGATTCTCTGCATAGACCAAAGCAGATCTCTTACCTTGCATCCATGCGGCCTTCCTTACTCCAACAGATGCCTGCAGGCATATTCCATGGACAGGAACTCATATTTCTTCTCCTCATCTCGTAGGTTTGAGGCCTGGAACTGAATATGGCATTGGAGTGACAGCAGTGAGGAACGACAGGGAAAGTGCTCCTGCTACCATCAATGCTGGCACTGGTGAGTGTCCTGATCCCCTCTGTGCTCTGGAGGAGGCAGCAGCTCAGTGGAGCCACTCTTACATTTCTAAGAGATGCTGGAAGAGATATTTTAGAAAGTTCTTGATTTCATTTTGCTACATTTCCCCTCAAGGAAAAGAAAAAAATTTCCCCAAAGGTCTTGACCTCTGAGTCTGACTTCTTTTTCCTGTTCCTCTTAATGTTTTGGGAGTTTCATCTCCAGGTGAGCTCCTTAATGATAATTACACTTACACTGATCACTCTGGCCATCCTCTGTCTGTGAGGGTTTCTGGCAGGAATGGTGGTGGTTGCCAAAATGTTGATGTGACAAAGAGTGGTTGCAGTACTCCTGACTGACCTTCCAATCCAGAATTTTTCTCACATTATCCCCCCTTTTCTCAGGCAAATTATCTGAAGGCTTTACTTCTTCTTCTCGAGTGTAAGTGGGAGAAATTTGTTCTGGTTTTGTCTGTAAAGGAGAACATCATCGTCCTCTACCCATTTCAAAATGTCCCAAAGGTGGGCAGACCCTGAGCTGCTGCCAGCACCCAGCGGAGATGTTACTCTACAGGTGCCTGAAAAACTGTCCCAGAACAGTTCAGAGACACGTCAACTTTGCTTTTTTTCACTCTGTAGATCTTGATAACCCCAAGGACCTGGAAGTCAGCGACCCCACTGAAACCACCTTGTCCCTTCGCTGGAGGAGGCCAGTGGCCAAGTTTGACCGGTACCGCCTCGTTTACACCGCGCCCTCCGGGAAGAAGAGCGAGGTGGAGATCCCTGTGGACAGCACCTCCTTCCTGCTGCGGGGGCTGGATGCAGGCACCGAGTACACCATCAGCCTGGTGGCTGAGAAGGGCAGGCACAAGAGCAAACCCACCACGGTCAAGGGTTCCACGGGTGAGTCACAGCTTTTGGTGGTCACTGGGCAAGGACTAGCCCGGGGATAACTTCACCTGATTTTCTAATCCGTACCTGGGGAAAAGCCTGCAGAGCAGACAGCTTTCCCAGCATGAGAGACTGAAGGATAGCTCTGTTTTTCCCTCCCTGCTGTGTTCACCTCCATGTTCCCAATGATTTCTTGCTCATCCTTTGAGAGGCCTCACAAAGAACTCAGCTGCTGGTCCTGCATGGATGTAGAACTCATCCTTTGTTTCAGATGAGGCTGGGTAGTTTGTACGTCATGTCTTCTAACGCGTTTTGCTTTCTGCAGCCAGAAAACTGAGAGGAAGAGCAACCAGAATGTGTTTAACATTGTTTGTTCCAGCCTAATTGATTCTCTTCACAGCAGGCCATCATCCCTCAGCAGGGCCAGTGGGGCTCTGATGTTGCCCTATTTCAGTTTTCTCATCCAAAAGTGGGAAAGGCTCCTGCCCCAGTCTGGTTCCAGCCACCGTTTCCACTGGCTACTGTGACTTGCATTTGTCTGTTCCTGCCATCTCCATTTGTGCAAACCACTCCCACTGACCAGTATCAGAGGACTTCTTGAACAAGGTTTTATTCTTTGTGAAACATTTTAAGCCAAAGTTTGTTGCATATAGAATTATATCTCAGTGTAGAACACAAATAAGTCCCGAATCTTTAGGTTTCTCAGCCTAAATCCTGTGAGGCAAAGCCTTAACTGCTCTAAGCAAGCAGAGACAGTGAAATCAGAATCAGCTGGGCTACAATTATTGTCCTTAGCAAATACCAAGGTGTTTATCCTTTTCTCCCATCAGTGAGGTGAACACATGCCAGACGTTGTGGATTTTACAAATTAATAACTACACAGCTTAAATGATCAAAGCTGGGTTCATATTCCCTGGCAGTGTTCATGCCAGCACAACCTCTGAATGCTTTATAGAGACAGCCATCCATCAGAGAGTTCTATGGTCTGGAAACCATCAGTCCTGAATGAGTTGTTTGATGCTTAAGTCAGGCCTGTGTCCAGTGCAGGGAAAAATTGGGAAGCCTTGAGGCACATACAGAAAAAAGGAAGCTGAAGGTTTATGTGGCAGGAGTGAGAAGGGTTCAATTTTCCCAACTTTCTCTGCTGGAAGACTGAGAGGTTTCAAAGAAGCCTGCAGAGATGGTGAACAGGCAGAAACAACGTGCTGTGGAATCTCACAGCCTGCTCTTTCCAGCACCACCTTCCAAAGCTTCACAAGGTGGCTTCTTTTTCCTGGTTTGCCTTTTGCTTTTTTCTTTCCTTTAGAAATACCTTCATGTGGCCGCTGTATTTGTTTCATGTCTTCACTCAGAGCACCACTAAACAAAGAGGGCTCTGCAGTGGGCTCCTGGGAGCAGCAGTTGACATAACCTGGCTCCGTGACCTTTGTCCTGCGGAGGAATGGACAAACCCAAACACAGAGCACAGGGAGCAGAAATTCTCTGGAAGCCTGGGCGGTACAAGACAAGTGGTCTCTTCAGTTTACTTTTCCATCTACCCTCAAGACACTCCTCTTTGTCCATGTTCCAGCACTTGGGAGGTCCCAAGCCCTCAGGCTAAGCCAAACAATCTTGTTTTGCCCTCTCTTGCAGAGCTCTGAGGGACCTTGGGTCCATTGCACTGCTGGGGAGGGTGTTTGGAGCAGGCAGGGAGAGAGGGATGAGTGAAGTGGGAAATGCCAGCAGCACAGCCAGGAGTGGCCTGGCTCTTCCTGGTGGGAGGAGGGGACAGTCCTGCTGCTCAGAGGGTCTGTGCCACCCCTGCTGCTCAGCCAGAGACTGCAGAAGGGCTGACAGCTTTTCTTTCCAGCTTCCTTTGCTCCTGCACATTGCCAGTGTTTCATCTCACGCTCTTCTTGGTGGCTCAGTCAGGCCAGAAGGTGTGCAGGAGTTTCCCACACATCATTTTTATTTGCTTGCATAGTGGATTTTACAGCACTGAGGGTAAAGCTTCTTTCAGCTCCAGAGCTGGGAATCCCCTGTAGGAGCCTTTTCTCCCCTCTCACACTCTTCCTGCTCTCTGTTATCTGGATCAACTCTCCCTACACAGGCAGCTGAAACATTCAGAGCTCGTGAACCTCTAGCAAAGGACACATCATAAAATCTTCCACAGTGTAGGACAGCAGCCACCCTGGCTGCTGTCTCTTCATAGGAATGAAGTGCAGATCAAGTGGCAAAGCCTTTTTGTACTGATATCCCTGATCCTGCACTCAAGGGATGGCAAAGATTACAGTGAAGTTTGCTAAATTTTGCTGAAAAAGGAAAGACAGAATATTTCACATTTCCATTTGCTTGTTTGTAACTCTGTAGTGTAACCCTAATGCAGGCATTGAGTGCTGACCCAGAGGAGCTCCCTGGCTCTGGGAGTTTTCTTACTCCAGAGGCTTCAGGGATGCAGGAGAATTCCCTGAGGGACCTTGTGGTCCTGAGGGGAACAGACCACGCAGCTTCAGTGTCTCGTGGTGTGTGAATACAGGAGCCTGCAGCAGTTTTGTGCTGGAGTACATGGAAATGTCACAGCGGAGCCCTTCCTGCCCAGAGAACCCCTGGGTGCTGGGATTGACAGCCTCCAAACCAACACTTGCTATAAAATCAAGGTGTGTGGATTGGCTGAGAGCAGCACTCTGCTCCTCTGCAACAGGAAACTCCTTTCTGTTATTAAGGAGGTATCACCAGGGTCCCACCCGGCATTGCACTAAGGTTTGACTCAGAAATTAGATAAAATGAGGCATTTTACTCCTTGGAGGGACCTTGCCTTGAGAATGTCCCAGCAGAGCAGCAGCTCATCGGCAGGGTGAGCACGTAACCCAGCTCTGAGCAGCTCAGCACTCAGACTGCAGCTTTGTTCTCTCCTGCTCCGCTTCTGGAGCCCTGCCTGCAGAGCACAATGTGGGGCCTGGAGCAGGATGGATGGCAGTACATCAGGGCTGAGGGGCCTGGGGAGATAAATGAGTGAGCCTTAGAGAAACCAAGAGCCAAGCTCAGATTCCTCTGCTGGAGGACCCAGATTGTGCAGCAACTGTTGATGATTCGTGGATGTGATACTGCCTTGCCTCTGGAAGTGAGTTTTTACAGCAGAGCATGGCTTGAAGTAACTTTTCCATTCTGCTGAATGTTTCTCAGAAGATTTATGCTGTTTACCAGAGGCCCTTGTCCGTGTTGTGCGTCAGTCCCCCTTCCTCTCCTGGCTTCTCCAAGGCTCGGATTGCGCCACCCTTTTTTATACAAACTCAAAGAAACATCAGCAAGAATGATGAGGTGAGCCAGTTCCATGGGAAAGCGCAGTGCTGACCACTGGGAAACTGAACTTGCTAGGGAAGATTGTCCATTTGTTCAGCTGAGTCCTCCTCTGAGAGCACCTGGAGCCTGAGTTCAGGCTGAGGGTTTGTAGTGGTGGCTACTCCAGTATTGCTGGCTGTGATGTGCTGCAGTGGTTTCTTCATGAAATTCAGAGGTGCAGAGGCACTGTAAGCCCAGTTTAATCAGCTGATTGAGAGAGGGGAGAGTGGTTTAGGCAAAGGGGACTAAAAAGAAAACTTTGGTGGTCATCATGTCTCACATGAGAAATGAGGAAAGTGGCTGAGAGCCCCTCTTGGGGAATAACATAAAATCCCAGAGTCAGAAGCAAGAAGTAATACAGAATGCTGCTTGCTCTCTCCCAAGAAGCTGGGGAAATGTCCTGGCAGCACACGAGCATCCTTTTTAGTAAAATCACCAGTGAAACATTCCAGTGGAATTCCTCAGAAGGCCAACATCACATCACAGACATGCTCAGGCCAGGCTCAGCCTGCAGATTTTACCAAGAGATATTGAGCTGTTTCCTAAGCTGACAGTAAGAAGTATTCCAGCCTGGGAAGGAGTGTATGCTTGTTATCCATCCAGGTCCCCTTTTACACAGCTTTCAGCTCTGTTCATTCATCTCACCACTGTGAATCATTCTCTGGCTGTCACCCACTCACCCAAAGCTCCCAGAGCTCTCTTTTTTCTGCCCATCTATTCCCCTCGTTAAATCAAATGCGTGAGCTCCACTGCTCTTGTTATTCTACAGTTTGATTGTTTTCCAAATTTTCCATTATCTGTTACAGCATTCTGCCTGCTAAACAAAGAACACTGATCCTGTCTGTGGGATCAGAGTCTTTTCCATGTGTTCATATCATTTTCGTTTTGTTATTTCTTGTTTGTTTGTACACAAAGCCACAAATTCCCCTGACACACATGAATTTAATGTGGGATATATGTGTGTTAATATCTGTGGTAGAGGGAAACCACTCTTTCTCACCCACAAATTCACCTGTGGAGTCATTAAGTCCAAGGTAATATTCAGGATTACATTCCCTGTGTTCCATGGGACAACCTAGACATGGCAACCTTCCATGCAGCTGCCAAAGCTGGCAGAATAAAATAAATCCATTTGTGAATCCAGCAAAGTTCTGGATTCAAATCCCACGTAGGTCACTGGTCTCTCGGGTTTTTTATAACACAACCGAGCTGCTGCTGCATTTTCCATCCAGATTGGAGTAACCAAATCCTTGTGTGGCTGTGCTAGAACTGGCAGGGATCTGGGAGAAATGTGGGGTGGCCAGGCAAAATGAGGGAAAATGAGGAAAAATGAGGGAAAAGGAGAAGCCAGTTTTGACTATCTTGCACAGGTTTCTCTCACACATCCTCAGTGTATCGGGAGTGTAATGCCACCCTATTTTTTCCCCCCCTCTTGTATTTTTGAATGTTTTGTCCTCAGTTCCCAGTTCAGGGTTCATGGCAGGGTTTTGTCCTCAGTTCCCAGTTCAGGGCTCAGTTTCCCAGGGGACCATCCACGCACGGAGCTGTCCCTGTGGGATGCACTGCTGCCCTCTCCTCCCCGCTGGGCTGCCCACTCTTCTCTTCAGCAGAAACCCTCCCAGCAAAGCCCAACCACCTCTGTGCCTCTTCAGTGGGCAACTTTAGGCTAAACAGGTGCCAGTGCTCTCGATGCCATAATTTTTTGCCTGTTCCCAGAACAGGAAAGACCTGCTTGGCACCTGCTGATGCACAAGCAGCTGGAAGCTGCAGAATAATTCCAAGCCTTCCTGCTCTGTCCCACGAGCTCAGCAGCCCTGGAGCAGCCAGATAACAGTTCTGGCAGTGGTTTGCTGGGAGGGAGGGGGTGATGACAGAGCATTGTAGCTGTGCTTGTGTGAAGGGAACATGGTTATCTCCAGGCTGCAGCAGGTAGGGCCTGTTCAGGTCATGTCTGAGGTGATTTAAGGGCAGGTCTTACCTAAATCAAGAATATCAATAACATATGTAAATATATTTATATTATATATAAATATAAATCACTCTTTGCCTTACAGGCTTCTCTCCTTCCCGGAGGTGAGCAGAAAACAATGTTTTCACACCTGCAGTTGACCTGAGAGTGTATTTACAAGATAACATTTCTGCGTCTATTTGAAAACATTTCTAATTGATTTTGCTCCTCTGAAAATGTATTTCTTTGTGATGTGTGTGTGAATTTGGAGACATGTAATGAATCCTGAGTACATATTTGTGCTGAGCTGATGGATGGTGCTTGGTGACTTGCTCTCTCTTAATTGAATGCAAGTGGAGCATGAAAGCAAGGAAGTCACCGAGGTGTGAAATGATGTGGGCTCCCACTAATGAGGAGATAATTCTGCATGTCAGAGAAATCCCCTGCCTGGTGCCTTCCAGCTGGGATCACACATTCCCTGTGATCTCCACAGCTCTCAGATTTCCCAAATCTGACTGTTCTGCAAGATACATCCATAGATCATTCAGCATGTTGAAAGTCAGGGCTTTCCCCTTTCCATTCCTTGGGATCTCTCATAAGAAATATTTTTTGCAGTTCTTTCTACCCTAGTTTTAGGTAAGGATGTGTGTCCCCTTGCACGTTTTTTTGCATGTATCACAATGGATGACTCCTCCCAACCTGTTTTTGGTTGGATATGAGGAGCCTTAGCATGTTTCTGCTGTGATTTCTCAGCCTGGGTTTGGATGTGTTTGTGATATTTGGCATGAATTCCCCTCACGGTTTGTATCAGGAGCATTCACTGGTGGGTGCAGGAAAGACAAAGGGCATGTTTGGATACTTAGGGTTCCAAAGTGATGTAAATGAGCCAAGTTCTTTGGAGGTAACCAGAGAACTGATTTCCATCAGCTGAGGATGTGTTGTTCCCTGCTGGAAGCATTGGACTTGATGATCTCAAAGGTCTTTTCCAGCCTAGTTCATTCTGTGATTCTGTGATTCCAGCTCATCTCTGTTTGCTGGTTTTTGCTCTGGATCTGCTGCTCAGGGTGGCTCTTATGAGAACCAGGCTGTGCTTGCTGATGCTCCCTTTGCTCGAGGCCTGGATTCAGTCTCCAAAACCAGAACTCCTTTGTCTGCTTTGTTTTCAGAGCTCCTCAATGCACACAGAGTGTGGTGGAGCAGGTGTTAGCTGTTGTTTGGGGGGTTATTATCAGGAAATTTTAACTTGTAATTTACCTCTGTTCAGCACTTCCTGTCACCACACCTGGAGAATCAATCAGTGAGACATCATTTGATCCTCCCAGCTCAGTTATTTAACATCCCCCAGCCCTGGGGCTCCTGCTCTGCTTTTGGTGACCCCTCACCTGCCCAGCTCAGAAGCCACTGGGGCTCTTTGTGACCTTACCACAACCCCCAGGACTTCCCGCAGTTTCACCCTGTCCTGGGCAGCACAGGATGAGGTGTTTGATCACTTCCTCACCACTCTGAAAGACCTGCCCAGTTTAAACAGAACACAGGAAATTTTTTTGCTGGGAAACCTTTGAGAAACAGAAATTCCCAATCTCCCAGCTGGCACACAATTCCAGATTAACCTTTGTGGAAGCACTCAAGGCCAGCTCTCTTGGTCCCTGGAAGCTCTACCTACTACAGGTATTTTCCATGGATTCATAGCCATGTGTTCCTTTTCTGCTTTGAAATCCAGAACTCCATTTCCACACGGCTTTGGTGCAGATTTTAGGCTTTGTGAGCGATGCTTTTCCCCTTGGTTGCTTTTCCTCTTCCTTTTGCATGGGATGGAACACTTCTGGAATGAGAGCCGTGGGCTGTGCAGCATGGACAGTGCCCCGTGCAGCTTGGAAGGTGATGCAGCACCAAATCTCTCTTTTCAAACCGCATGCAGAGGGAGATGTTGATGCATCAGGTGTCGATGAGGAATGTGGGAACAGCGAGGTGCTGCAGGTGTTGTCTGTATTGTGGTCAAACACAGGAGGAGTTTGCAGCATTGGCATGGAAGTGGTGATGTCAGAGAAAAAAAGAAAGATTGTGATGCGCTGGGAGTTTACCTTTCCAAAAACTCCCATCTCAGCCCTACTCCATGAATTTTGTGAGGGAACAGGGCTGAGTTCAATACTGACCAAAGTACCAGGGTGTGAGTTCAGCTCTGGAGCCTAAGGACTGTGCCTGTCCATCCCTCAGAACCAAATTCCCAACACGAGGTAAAACATTTATGAAGAGACACAAAGATTATTTCACAGAGCCAGAACAGTCTCACCTCTCAATGGTTTGTTCTCTCTTTTTTTAAAGTAGGAAACATCATCCCTTGATCTTTACCATGCCACTGATTGCTTTGTCATCTGTGTTGGATGCTGGGTGGCTGAGGCTTTTGGAGGTCCCCAGCAGTGCTGTTTGGTGCATGATTCCACAGGAGAATCCCTTGGTCCCTGGAGAGCATGAGGGGGTTGTTCGTGTTTCTGTCTTGGATGTGCATGAGAAACATGGCAGGAAAAGGAGCTCTGCATCTTGGAGGAGAATGAAACTGAGCATTTTTCTGAGAAATCTGAGTTGCTTTTAACCTGTGATGGTTCCTGCATTATTTATTATAACCAAGCTTCTACTTAAAAGATTTAACCTTACTGGAACTTTAGTTTCGCTTTCATTTTAAGGAAATGTGGTTGTTTTATTCGTTTCTGTTGCAAATCACAACAGAAACAGATCATGATTTCTGATACAAGCAGTTCCCTTTCTGTTTCTCTTTCCCAGGTAACAGTCCTGTTTTGACAGAATTCATATTTTACCTCAATGAATCTCCTTTCTGTTCCTGATAAGGGAAGACAGCTCTGGATTAATGAATTTCTTTTATTGTTGTTGAACATCGTCGTTGTGTCATAACCAATCTCTTTACTTCTAACAGGATGGGAAAAGCTCAACAAAACTTGTGTTCCTGAATAGCAGCAATTTACTGATTTGTTAATGAATTTTGTTGAAGATCATTATGGTCTGTGAGTGCTCAGCCTCTGAAAATCCAGCCCCAGCTGCCTAAGGCTTTGAGCAGTCATGCAATAATCACTCTGGTTTTACAGGGAGAAAGTTTATTTGAGTGATGCTGCTAATCCTAAATTTCATTTATTCCAGGGCCCCCTTAACTTCTGTATTCAAATATGGATAAATTGACAAATCAGATCCGTTTCCCTTCATGCAGCAGCTCTTAGGAATTCTCAGTCATGCAGAATGGGGTTATTCAGAGGCACTCTGATCTTACTGTAACACTTCTGTGTCAGCAATTCAAATAAATCAGAAGGGTGCTAGAAAATCATCAGAGGCCACAGGTCAGTGACAGAGCACACAGGGGTTTCCAGCTAGAAAAATCAGGCAGTATTCTCTCATTTTCCCATGTGACTGTTAATGTTGAGGAATCAGTTGTATCTCCTTTGTAACAAGGAACTTTCCATTCTTGCTGAGCAAACGACCTCAGCTTTCAGGTTTAGCAGCATCAGTTACCTCTGATGGCTCCCAGCTTCCTTGGCCACCCCTGTGGGGCGTTTGTGAGAATGTTCATTTCTGTGAATGAACTTTTTGATTTTAGATTAATATCAGTAACTCTGCAAGTCCTGTCTCCACCCACAGGAAGGTTTTGTGGGCAGAGTAATGTACTAAAGGAAGACAAATCCATTAAAGACATGCAGACGTGGAGGCATTTTCCTCTTCTTTATTGTCTTGTATTAGAAATAGCTTGGAAGTATAAGCAGTGAATGCAATTAAAAGCATCTGAATCCCAACTACTCTAAACTGTATCTTTCCTACCCTTACAACACAGTTACTTCAGAATGGCAAGCACTGAGTAAAGCTGTTATAGCAATACCTACTTATCTCATAGGGAGTTGTGATTAATGTTGACAAAACACTCACAGCTGTAAGGTTCTCTACGAGCTGCTTTCTGTGAGCAGTCTCTAAATATTTATTAATTTTTACAGTCCTTTTCTCACTGTTCTGTTTTGCCATGTCTCCAAAGAGACTTTATTGTAGTTATCTCGGGCAGCTGAGAATATAAGAATATAAGAATATATATGGGGGCATCTCTGTGGCCCTGATTACACGTGAAATTCATTAACACAGAACCTCATTAAATAATCCGACCTCAGCACCGCTCTGTAACCCAAGTAACAGATTGACTCTCTGTCCTTCTCCAGAGGAGGAACCTGAGCTGGGAGAATTATCAGTATCAAAGACTGGCTGGGATGGTTTCCAGCTCACCTGGACAGCAGCCGACGGGGCCTATGAGAACTTTGTCATTCAGGTGCAGGAGTCTGGCAACCCCGAAGAGACCCGGAACGTCACCGTCCCGGGGGCACTGAGCTCTGTGAATGTCACCGGCCTCAAGGCCAACACTCCTTATAACATCACCCTTCAGGGGGTCACTCGGGGCTACAGGACCAAGCCCCTTTCTCTTGAGACCACCACAGGTATCTTTCCTCCAGCCCCACGTTCTTTCCCGACAGGGATGTGAGCCAGAGCTCTTCGGAGCGCTGGGCAAATCCTGCTCTCTGGGTCAGCCTTGCGTGGGGTGCCCTGAGCTCGTTAAAGCTTGGCTGGACATCTCTGGCATGGAATTGCCTCCTGGGCAGGCTTTCCAGCCAGAGCCTCAGTGCCCTGGCGCAGCCCTTCCCACTTTTAGGAATGCTTTTCCCTCCCAACTCAGAACAGCTTTTTTTGTTCCCTTTCCCCACTCACCCGGCTGACACTAACAGCAAACCCAGCTGGCTGTTGTACCTGCTTGGGAAAGGCCAGGTTGCCTGGTAAAACTATAAAAATCTTTTCTCTATTAGCCCAGATAATCAAAGTCTGGGAGTGTGTTTAGTTCTTACCCTTCAGAAGCTGCCTCTGAAATCCTGCAGTAGCTTCTGTGTGAATTCAGACTCAGCGTGGTAAAGCTGTGTGTATCTGACTCAGGGCAAGGACAAACACCTTCTGTATGTTCTCATTTAGGAAAGGACACAAATTAATGCCTAATAAGACTAATAAAATACATTGAGTCATCTAAGATCATTAAACAGTCTGATTGGCCTGAAAAATAATGCAAAAGATCAAATTCAGCAGAGCTACCCTGGCACAAAACTGGCCTGAAAGGAGGAAGGTGAGCTCTGCCTTATCAGGAGCTTGCATGAAACTCCTCAAGAGCCCCAAAATAATTTTCTGGCTGATCATGTGAAAGGCACCAGTTTTAAATAAGAGCTTATCACGAGCTTTGACCATGAGAGATAAATGTGTATTCACATCTCTGCTGTGTGGCTCTCTGATCCTCCCAGGTGTTGTGATCACTGTAATGAACAGAGTGTGAATTAATTGGCACTATAGGGGCACCGGTGGCCTTTCCTTCAGATAATTTCTTGTAGGCAATTTCTGCTGCCTCTGGGCTTCCCTACAGCCCTGTGCAACCTCCTGGCTCTGTGAGATAGCC
>QWTY01022646.1:0-18749 GCA_008033365.1 Pseudorectes ferrugineus | reverse complement strand
AACATTCTTTCTAATCTTTGTTCGTTCTAAACAATCCAACAGTGAGTTTGGTGGATGAAGATTCCCTCTTTTAGGTCATAATGCCACTCTAAACCTAAGCCTAATTTTTATTTTTTTTTAATTCAAAGTGACCAATTTGTATAGTAAATCCAACTATAAGGCATTTGTTCCCAATTATGCAAACTTTCATCCTATCTCTGGCAGTCTTGCAGAATGCAAGAATAAAAAGGCTTTCTACCTTTTTTTCTGAAAACCTGATTCCAGCCCTAGCCCTAAAATTAACATGTACTGTAGAGAGAGGAAGAATCTGTACTGGAATACCTAATATGAAGCATATGCTCCTGCCTACGCCATACTACTCTCTCTGACATGTTTTTTTCCAGTTCCCCAGCCTTATCCCAAGCCTTCCTTAAATGGAAGATGTGTCCAGCAATACTGAAAATAAAATATTTGCTTATGACTACACCACTAGCTTCCTTCTGAACTCTTATAAATCCAGCAAAAATCAGACTTGCTACAGTCTTCCTTTCTGATACTTTATCATTCCCCAGTTCCTACTGAAAAATTAAAGATATTCACCCCTTATATCAACATTCTTATTCCTGACAGTGATGTGAAGTATTTTCCTTTTTTTTTTTTTTTTTTTTAATTTCAAATCTAATCTATAGGTTACCTATACACAGGAGCCTTCTGGAACAACTGAACATATCCATTCCCTTTTTCATTGTTGATGGCCATGCAAGTATCTCATTATAAAATGACTTTTTGAGAACTTATTTTAAATTTTAATCCAAACCTACTGTTTGAAAATTATTAATCCAGAATAAAATTCAAGAATTGGTGAATTAAACCATAGTGGTATTCAAAGGACTCCTTCAAAAGATCAAAAAACAGTTACAGAACAATAATAAGGCACTGGGTCAGGTGAAATTCTTATTATAAGTACATTGTCTGAAGTTTATAACTAACCTTAAAACAGTGAAAGAGTGTTTAGCACTGAACAAGAAATAAATAAAGATAATGAAACTCAGCATCTAAAAGAGAGCCTTGAAGAGGACAGGATGCTGTAAAAAGCTTAGAAGAGGACACAAACAATGTGATTTCATTGCAGGTCTGCCTTACCCACATGATTAAATAAATGTTAAGAGTAAAGAGATTGTTTAACTCATATTGCTAAGTATTAATATGTCTTACAAAGATATGGTTTAAATGAGATAGCAGCATCTGGTATAACAAATTCAGAGGTTAGTTTGCACTTGGAGCACTTGGTAGGCAATCCAAAGATGGGAATGAGAGATAGAGTGGGATGTGAGAACCCCTGTGTATAATCTGTGCTTTTGCTCATTAGATGGAAAAAAGGTACATTATATTCAGCAACATATTTGTGGTTCTGGCACACATTCAACCAGATTCAGCTGTTGCCACATCACTCTGCATTATACAACCCACAGGGATGACAGAAACCACTGACAAGGTGGCTGCAAAACACTGGACAGTTTTTTACTTTGACGGGCTAATACCAACTAACTATCTCCACTGCTAGCATCTGTCATTCCAGAAATATCTGTTTTTAAAGGGATCTAAAAGAGCATTAAAGTCTGCACTACAAGTTGTCTGCAGGCAACTCTGCAAGTGAAATTTTGGACATTTTATGTTAAAACCATGGCTACTAAGATGCCATTGCTCCAAGATGACCTAGATGATAATTTAAAGTGTGGATAAATTACAGAGAAATACATCTACAACTAATGTTATCTTTGAATCAGCCTCTCTCTCTGTAGAATTAACATTTTTCTCAAGAGGTACATGTGTTTTATTACACATACAATAATTTATAATACTAGAAAGAAAGTAAAGCCAGATTCAACTGGAAAGACAAAAATCCATCCAAACCGCTTTCACTGAATTACTAAGCATTCCCTGTAAGAAAAGCTTCCATGGTCTTGTCGGGAGGGGAAGCAATTTATCACTGAATCCAGCCCTTAGGTATCTGCACAGAACTTCAGATCTCAGAAGTGAGCTCTATGACTTTCTTTTACAGGTTAAAAATACTTGTCAAAATCTTCTAAACTGTTGCTAAGAGAAATGACATATTTGGCAAGGATATGTGAGTGATAGCTGAAGATTCTTGAAAATAAAGTAGATTTGGCTTAGTGATTGTTTTTTCAACTTACTTCAGAATATTTAGTAATAGTTACCAATAAAATTCAAATCATTATATAACACGAATTCAGTATACACTCACAGAAGGACTTCTATATCTTCTTCAGAATCTTCCTACCAAGCCACATCAGCTGAGACAAAAATACAGACAAAAATTTAGATGTAAATTTTAAAACGTTTGCAGAAATATAAAATAAATATCTCCCATGTCATACATGGATTTAAGTACAGCTTTCCTCTTGCAATAAGGAACACTGAGCCAGACTCAGCTCTTCACAGCTCTCTGCATCAGTGTGCCTTGTGCGTACATCGTTCAGATTGCTCTTAACATACACTGGAATAAGTGTGCTGGGATTTAGATTTCATCAGGCTAAGTTGGTGTAAGATCATGACTAGGAACTAACTTCACAGGTTATGCATTTCTATGAAGTCCTTAAGGAAATGAGAAGTTTGATTTTTTTCTGCACTGTTTGGAAGAGAAACGTGATGTTACTCTGTACTGCTAAATGGCACTATAGAAATATGCAGGCAATGACTTAATTGAAATTAAATTGTTACTTCAAAACTCTAAGCAGAGAAACAGTGAAGTTCTAAACCATTCCTTGACTAGAAGCACATGACTATTCCCACCAGCTTCCCCTGGGTTTCCTCGATGTTTTGTGAGCTCCCTGTTGGACTAGATCATGATCATGTACAGGACTCTGAAGCTCAAGAGCAGTCCTGTAACTGGGTTCCTAGCACTAACATCTCAGACTGTCCTTTGCATTCTTAAAGTGTTATATATTTCTTAATAATATAAGGAAAAGGGAAAAAAAAAAGCCTTGATCTTGTTCTGTAAACATTGTTGTCAGTCCAAAACAGCTCCAAAATTTTTAATAGAAAGAGTGGAGGAGTATTGCTTGGGATTTTCATGCATTCAGATGCCAAACTTCTTTAAGAACCTTTGCATTAGTTGTAGCCATGACCTTAGCTAACCCAAAGAAAGCCACAGACATGTCTCCTTTCCCTATTGGCAGCTACTTTAATTGGCAGGTTCACAATGAGGACTTTTGTTTGCATCCTAAACATGCTCAGCACGATTAAAATGTTTAATACTTTCATCCTCAAAGTGCAGCAATCAATATGTTGGGTTTTTAACAGGCCAAGTCACTACGCATTTAAATAGCATCATTCAAACCCTTAAGGAACTTGTTTTACAGGGATTCAAAAGGTTCCCTATTGAAAATTATATGGATTTAGCTCAGTTTAAAAATAGATATTTTGTTTATTTTCCATTCAATTGCTCTACTATTTGATGCTCTTCTTGCACATGTAGTCTCTGAGTATTTTACTACCCCCTGCTGTATGGAAAGAAAACTGTGCAACAGATGTGGACTATGCTACTAACACCCCTTGAGAGCTCCCCATCAGCTGGAACACCAAGGGGATGGATTCAGAGTGGCTGGAGATACAGGGTTCTGTTTGGGCTGTCACATGAAGTTCCTAGTGGCTGTGGTGTGGATAACAAAGTTTTCTTGACAGGTCCAAGATCGTAGACTGCTACAGGCGTACCGCAGTTACTGGGTTTGTATAGTGCAGATCATCATGTTTCCCAAGCAACTAAAAGTGCTTTGCGAAGCAATGAGTCAGATGCTGGTTGTGCAGTAACCACACACAGTTATGTTTTCAGGAACTATGTGTCCAAGAGCAGGATATTCTTATATAGGTCTCTGGCACTAAACTTGTTGGGCAGCTACTGAATCAGACTGAACACCTCTAAAGCCATGTGAGCAACATTTGGTGTACTACTGTGCACCAGCACAACCCACACAATATTCACTCACTTCAGCTGCTATATTACATGAAGAAACTCTCCACTTTCAGCTCAGCTGAACTGCCTCTCTTGGTAAAGGGCATAACACTAAATTGCCTTCCACACTTGCACAACAAAACACACATTCCATGTGTAGTTTGTAGGTCAAATAAATTGCACACTCAAATTTTGCTCACCTGTTATCAGAAGCCAGAGAAGAACATTTCTCCTCCATTTTCTTCAAGGAGCAATTTGCCAGAAAATCTTCTTGTTTTTCTAATATCAGTTCCCTGTGCTGGAGGAAAAGGGATTTGTGTTCAGTGGCATTTCCTCTCCCACTACAGTTCACACTGGGTTAACCTCGTGTTCACAGAGGGTAAATTTGTTTCAAACTGAGCATCCCCTGATGTCAAGGCAGGTTGGTGGCTGGTTCACCATTACCCTGCTCTACCTCCTTTCTAATAAGCAAGGTGGTCTGTTCCTGGACTCCTCAACTATTTCTCCTAGCCATGCTGCCTGGGAGGTAAGCCTGGCTTTTTCACTGTTTCCAAATTCACTGAGACTTTCCCAGATCAGGTTTAGGGATTTTTAACACATGCCTTACTGAAAACATCACATATCTGTATTCTTTTCTTATCTGGGATGCACAATATCATAATTCGAAATGGCAAAATTGCCTATGGAAGAGGAAGTACATTTCCCACACTACTATTTGCCATTGACTGCAAGGGTGGTTTGCACAGCTTGGCTGGTAGCCTTGAGAATAATATATTAGAAATATTTTTCCCATATTAAACTGAAACACCCTTAAAAAACTGGTTTTTTAAAGATAATACAGGTTGGACTGTAACCTACTGTCAGGTTGGAATAAAAGTAATTTAATATATGTATTCCCCAGCAGCAGAACAAGTCTCAAATGGGAAGTCCCAGAATTTCAATTCCATGAAACAGGGAGATTACCTGCTCCAAAATTTTTGCTGCACCAGTCATTTCCTGCTCTGTGCCAAGACTGATGCATGTCCAGTGATGGACAAAAAGTCTGCCAGGTCTTCAGTGCTGTTCACAGTCTAACACTGTCTGCACAGGAGACAGAGAGCAGTTTGGCATTGCCTGTTCATCCCCACCACCTTTGACAACAGGCTTAGGCAGAAAAAGAAAGCAGCCCTTACAACCACTTGTTCCTTTGGGTGAGCAGGGACTTTAGTCCATAAATCATTTCTGTTGCTTTGGCTCGGTGCCTCTGTCTCTGAGAAAGCCACCACTGTACCACCCTCCCTTCAGGGCAAGCCACTTGTAAAGGGTACGCAGCAATACAGGCACATGATTTCTACCACTGCAGCAAAATGAGCTCAGCAGGTAGAGACAGACACCAGCCCAAATTTCATTCCAGTCCCTAAAACAGAGCTGATAATCCGTGTACCTTGGGTCCTCTGATGGCATTCAGCACTGAGGGATGCCAGTAGATGATAAAGGTGCAACAGGCAAGGGCTACATAACATATGCTGTGAAAGAGATGGATTAGCCAGACAGTTTCACGCAGCCAATTCTTTGTAAATCTAGTCATGTCCAGCACAACCGACTTCTCTAAATTCCTATTAACCATTCTTATAAGAAATAATGCATTTAACTGTATTTTGCTGTGATGTCAAATACTTTATTTGACAAATTTTTTTAATTTAATATTTTTCAGACTGTTCAGCTAGCTCAAATAATAAAAATGCCTTATTCTGTCTTCACTTCATTTAATTCACTTCCCATTTCAGGAAAAAAAAAATCAAGACTAAACATCTACCAAATGTTATTCCTCTCCAACTGAATGTGACGGATTGTCTGACGATCACATAAAAATTAAACAAAAAGGGCATTGTTCCCTTCCAGATTTTTCAGCTGGTGTAAATCAACATAGCTTCACTGATGCCAAGTTGCAGAGATGTACATCAATTGAGAATCTTGCCCTTCATCTTCAGAGAGAGAGACTTCACCTACAGTTTAGTTTCTCTGTCTTTCCAGGCTCAGGAAAACTTCAACCTATTTTCCTTTCATGCTTTGCATATCACCATAAATAATCCAGTTTGGTTTAAGTTCATTACTGCTCCTAACCTGAGAAGAGGTCCTGTGGAGAAGGCACAGAACAGATGTGACTGGTCAGCTACTCTGTCCAAGACTGTCTGGCTAAGATCCAGGCATCGTAATTACTCAGTGTTTCAGTTCTGACTTGTGAAATACATCTTTAGCAAAGATAAATATGCATAGGCTTTGTTCACCCCTGGATGTCCATTGATCAGGTCCCATGGTGCCATCAAATCTATAAAAACTTAGTATCAAAGTGAAATAATTTTAATTTAATCTAAAATGCAGTCTTGAAGGTACTACTATTTTCCATTCAAATTGATCCTTCTAGCTCCTTTATTCCCTTTCCCTGGAAAACAGAGGAACCCAGCTACAGCAGGGACCAGGTATCCTCTTCTGACCACTGGGAACTAGCAAGGATGAGAGGAAAGGAGCCTTTAAAAGGTGCAACTCTAGGATTCTCAGGCTTCCAAAGCCTCTTGCTTGGGGTGCCTCACTCATAGACAGAAAGGTAACTGCAGCCCAGACTCAGAAACAACCTGCATCACCAGTCTGCTTCTCCAAAGGAGCTGGAGGGACCCAGCCCTTAAACAATCTCTGAAATGCTGCTTCCATCCAGACTTTTTGCCCTCACTGGCTGTAGCTCCATTGGTTGTTTGTCTTCCTTCAACCATCCCTGCCTCTCTCCCCATGATCCTTCTCTCTTTCCCGTCTTCAACCACAGTCCCTCCCAGACCAGACTAATGAAAGTTTTGTTTTCATTATATAAGCCCAGTGAGTAATCAAATGCATTTAAAAAACAACAAAACTGTGGAACTGACAAGACATGTGTCTGCCATCACCCTATATCCAAACACTGAAGTTTGAACTTGGCTCAGACAGCTCTGAAAATGCCAAATCTGAATTTCCACAAACACAGGGAAATGGATCCACGGCAGATGTAAACAGAATAAAGGTGCATTGCTTAAAGTTGCCTAGCAAACACACAGAGTGAACCGTAGATGAGAAGGAAGTTGCAGACTTAGCTTGACAAGCTCTTACACACGTGTTTAACATCAAGCGAGAGCTCCACCTTCAAATGGGACACTCACAAGCTTAAAGGGAAGTAGTTGCCCAAGAACTTGAAGAACAGAAGTCTCAGTCCTGTAGGCTTTTTTTGTACTGAAAACTAACCCACATGTAGACCTTAGATATTTCTTTAATTATTCAAATCAGGCAACACCAGACAAACTTCTTTTTTTGTTTTAATTAGTTTTGAGGGTAACATTAAAAACATATTAGCTCCCCTGTAATAAAATTCAACTGATTTGCTTAGGTCTACCAGTGCAAGTGAAAAGAGAACAGAATCCAAGGGATCATTCAGGATAAGTTACAGAAAAAAAAAAAAAAAAAGCAAAATTCAGGATTTCTCACAGAATTTTTAAATGGAGGATCAGATTTATATGGCAAGCACTCAGCCCTGCTCCAGGTGTCTGGCCACAGACAAAATAAATGCCAAGTCACCTCTTGTCCCAAGGATATGACAAATTTGGACAACAAAGCACACTGGCAGCCCCTCCGGAAGCCTTCAGATGTTTTCACACCATTGGGATGTAGCACCCAGTTTAGACATTAGTAGAAGCACAGCAGTTGCATTCCCACCTTCAGGGTGTTCAGCATAAGCTGGGTTCTGACAGTTGCATTGCTCATGGCACACGAGTTGGTGAGTTCACAACTAGCCAGATCATGTCTTCATAGCAGCAGAAGACTGAACTATAAACATGTCAGGAAAAGTCAATACAAAGGAAATGTGGGAATGGAATGGGATGGGGGGTGAAAAATTATTGGAGAAATAAGGAAGCAAATTAATGGAATAAGAGATGTTTAAAACATCAGCTTTCCCTGATGTTTTTCCCTTTCCCTGAAGAGCACAATTCTCTTTGTGTTTGTGGTGTTACTCTTGGTTTTCTGTTTGGGCTGTTTGGGTTTTTTTGATATTGTTACATCTAATTTTGCTTCCAGGACACTCTTCTATATGGTAATAAAATGCTTCAGCATTGTCCGTTACTGAAAATGATTTTGTGGAAGGAGACAGCAAGAAGCACAATTCCCATTGCACAATAAATCAAACTCTTCCAATGGGTCTCTGTTCATGATAATATACTATGGGGGAAAAAAGACTACAAACAAGCAGTATAATAAATAGCATGTGCAAAATGTACAGTATAGTAAATACACTACAGGGACTACTTACAGAGTCTCTTCCACTCCACAAGCATCACCAACCATCTTCTGTGGTTTGGCACATCAAATACTTGCTATGTACTTTACCATTTTAAAAGCATTGCAAATCCCTGGCTGGACACCAAGCAAATGCTGTACATTACTTTGTCAATTGTTGCCTTGCATATTCAATGTCTGAACTCACCTCCCTCCACAGTTCAATGTGTAGAAACACCAATAAAATACATGATTTTTATTTCCAGTGACACATATTATTAAATGGGTCTGTCACACAAAGGATTTCTCTTTAAGGGGAAGTCTCAGAGGAAATCTACCCCATTAGGAGACAAGGACTTCAAAATTATATTTGAGAAACAATTCTGTTAAAAAACTGGTTTGCAAGTTGTGTAAGGCCCATTATCTGAAGAACAATATAGGACTTTCTGCACCGCTGTGGAAGGACAGACATACAAGTGATCCTTATGCATTCCTTAAATACAACACTGAGGAAAACCACACTACATACTTACTAATAAATGTGTCACTAATGCACATACATAGCCCAGACAGAGCCATCTGCACACGTAAGGTAAGGGAAGAGAGAGAAGAAATTGTAGGCAGGCAAGATGGGGACATTTACCCTTGCAAGAGGCTTGACTGGGCCAGAAGATCAAATTCCAGAGCAGCTCCCAATACTAAAGATGGATCAGTCCATCCCCTCCTAGCAGGCTGGATAACCTTCAAGGGCTTTCTCACTCCTGCCTGCCTTGGGCACATCAAAGAAATCAGCACAGTAACACAACACTATATCTTATCCAAGAAGGAAAGAGGAATACTTAAAGAAATTAAAGGAGTCCAGGTGAGTGGAAATACAGAAGCAAATGATTGAGATTCTGCTTGTACGTGGACTATAAATGAGATTGCTAACAGGGCTGCAAATTGTGATAACACGCAGATGCCGGCAAAGGGAAGAGTAATTGCCAGCTTACCGAGTACAACCTAGATATCAGGAATCATCCATCATGAGTAGGAACCAGCTACTGGGATGCTGTCAAGTGACCCTGGCTCAGATTGGTAACAGGAGATTAGAGAAGATATGGGAGGGTGATCATGGTTCCATGATCCAATGTGTCCAATTTCTTACCAGCACATCTGACATTTTCTTACCAGCTCTAAAAGAAATTTTCTTACCAGCTCTAAAAGACTTTCACTACTGGCCTGGCCTGGAATCAAGCTGGAACCTGCAGCAAGAAGATTCCTTGTTAGTACAAGTTAATCCCAAACTTTTCAGTCTGTACTTCTTTTTAAGTAAATTTTCTGTGAATAAGAAGGATAAATTTGCAGAAATTCAAGGAGGTGGTACAAAGAGTATTTCTTCATTTCTGAAATGAAGAAATACATTCCAGATTTTATTCTGAAAAACAGTATCAGGAAATCAAAA
The DNA here is from genome assembly GCA_008033365.1 of Pseudorectes ferrugineus. Lineage (NCBI taxonomy): Eukaryota > Metazoa > Chordata > Aves > Passeriformes > Pseudorectes > Pseudorectes ferrugineus. The sequence continues at coordinate 9,081 of QWTY01022646.1, read as the reverse complement.
CATATACAGCATACATAAGGATAATACAGGAACTATTATCATTGTTATTATATGTCAGTCACAATGTGACTAAAAACCTTGTGAGTTCTCATGGATTTGAGTTTGTATGGAAACTGCTTTTATTAAGTACTGCTTTTAAAAAACTGTTGTTTATCATATTACAGTTCCTCTCAGGTCATTGAGGTTTTTTTCTGAAATACATTAAAATGTAATAATAACAGCCCACGCAGTTCAGCACAAAAGTTTAGGATTTTGTACTCTATTATGACAGAGGACACATCTAAGCATTACATTAGCAAAGTGTTTACCTCCCTATGCTGAAATTATATCAGCGAAGAATACATGCTCTAGGGCATCTAGCTGTCTCTATTTGTACTCCATGACAATCTTTCATCAGAAAGTGCATCCATAGCAAGTGCATTTCTGGAGCATTTAAGTTATCTGTATCCTGTGTGACATAAATTCTTTCCTTAAGGTCAGCTGAAATGTAAATTCTGCCCTTTCCTTCCCCTCAGACTCTATTTAGATCTGCAGACAACACTGTATTTGTCAAAATATCTCCTCATAGAAATGTGGCCAACTCTATTTACAGATTGATAGTTATGCACCAAGGACTGATCCCAAATCTTGGTTTGAGTTATTTAACCCAAGGAAAGGAGCCACTCTATCACTGTTTTTCTGAAGACTGATTACCAATGGCCACTTGCCAACGCTAAACTGATCCAGTTTGAGAATGGGTTTCAAGTCCAGGCATTTCTTTCAGGAGATTGTTTTCTGCTGTGCCAGCTTTCCGCTCCAAAAAATTTGTGAATGTCCAAAGTTCAGTGTTGTAAGGATAAGCTATAAATTCGGAATCAAATATTGCCTGACTCTGCAATGCATGGCTGGAGATGCAAATTAAAAAAAAAAAAAAAATTTTTAAATAAAACTAAAAAAAGCTCAGATAATAGCTTTTCAGAAGTAGAACCTGAAAGCCATCTCAAACCAAGTCAGCACTGAACCCTAATAACAGTCCGTGTCTAATGAACATTATCTGCTGTTTCATACATGTTTTATATAAATATTTCACATCTTAAGCATGTTACAGTGACTTACACATTCTTTTGAGAATGACTTCTTATTTCAGTCGCTCAATATGTCAATAACTATTCAGAATTACTGTCAGTGGGACAGTAGCCCTCAACCACTTACTAGATTCTCTACAGTCCTTCTGTAGGCAATTTTCCAGAAAGGCTTTTGGCTCCCCAAAAGTCTACAGTCTTAGTTAAAAAGCAGGAAATATAACCAACAACATGAGACTGCAAAAAGTAAGACAAAGAAAACTTTGAAGATCACTAGATCTGAGATCCAAAAAGACATCTGATTGTATAACAGAGGCCACAGAGTTTCATCCAGGTACTTTTGCACTGAGCCATATAATTTCTGTTTGAACAAAATATATCTTCCATAAAGGCATTTAGTCTTATTTAGAAATGTCAAGAGAGAAAGAATTCACTTCTCGTCTGGGTAGTTTGTTCCAGTGGTTTACGCCAACAGTATTTCCAGAGCCTACAGAATGAAGAGATATTTTCTGCACTTATATAATTCCAGCTCTCATCTATGCAGACAGAAATTCATTAAAGTCAACAGACCTCAGTCATCACTGATTTAAGGCAAAACCTATAAGTTTCATTGACTATCTTTACTTTTAATATCATCAAAATTTTTTTTCACGCCAAGAACCCCCAGGATGTTTACTTGTTTGACAGGAATTAGGAAGAGGTGGACCAATTTCTTACGCTGTACTGATTCTATTGGATAAGGACTGAGGATGCTTGGATGTGGAGACAGCATGGTAAATATGGATCCTCAAAAAATTACCCAAAAAAGCATGGTCATACATTGTTGGCAAACAAGCTCATGATGGGTTGGATACAGCTTGGAAAGAAAGTCAAGCATTTGCTAAAGAACTGGATGATCTAGATGATGAGTTTAGCATGAACCGAGGAACACAGAGGGTGCTTGTTCTCAATGCAAGATCATCCTTTTCCTCTGCTTTGGAAATGTCTTCCCACCAACCCACTTACTCAGGTGAACTAATTTTGCATTGTCTTCAATAATTTCTTGCTACCATTCTTGCTTCATTCATTACATGGTAGATATGGTCACAGTCTCCTCAGATGTTTGCAATAAAGCTGTTGCAGTGAGAGGCTGTATGGGGTGGGTTCATCATCATCATCACCACAGTCAGCAGTTACTGCAAGCACTCCTACCTCCAAAACTGTCACAGACACAGTCAGCTTCTGCTTGTCTCTCACAGCTGGCCTTCTAGCAAACAAATGGAAATGGCACTGCTTTCCTGTAAGGAAGCACAGAGTAACAGCCTTTCACATCAGCCAAAAGCTCCAGTTCAGCTGAGAAGGGAAGGAGTTAAAGTTTGGATGGGACTTGTGGGATATAAGAAAGGGAACACAGGGAAGCAAAGGCTCATGAGCAAGAATAGTTGGAATGAAGAAAAAAACATGAGGGGAATTAATAAAAAATTATGTAACAGGTAAGGTCACCTTCATCGAAGTTTTGTGGACACTCTAGAAAAGCACCCTATTGTAGGCTACAACGTTGCTCAATTAGATTTTATATATAACAGGGTAACAGCCCTTTGGGGTCTTTAAGGAGCACAGCACACCACTGCTAGAAGGTGTACCATGTATGGGGTCATGAAGAAAATTAATAGGGAGACCAATATTGCAAACATAGGCTCCACCATGTCTATCATGGAAGTAATATTATTAATCATTTCTTCTGGCACCTCACAATTCTGTTCTGATGGGAATACGCTTGGGGAAAGCAACTTTTAACACCTGAGCTGCCACCCTACTAAGTATTTCTCACCAAAAATTCACAGAATCTCTTGCACAAGCTAAGTTGCACTTTCCTATTCTTCCTAAGAGCAAACCTTGAAAACTTTCATATTAGGACTAGCTTCAGTCTATGCTTTGGTGTTAAGAGAAATAGGAGGAACAACCTGATGTTGAACGTAAAATCAGTACTTGGAACTCCAGAAATTTCCTTGCCATTTAGCCTTTAGACACAAGATGGCAGCAAGAAATTCATTTCAAGCATTTGCTCCCAGTAGCTCAGCGTTACCTGGCAGTAGCTGTTAAGGATATGGGTTTGTGGGCTCGGCTATTGTAAGTACTTGGTGGTGTCCACAAACACTCCTGCCCTCACACTGTTCTCCTATCACCCATGGCCCTGAACGCTGCTGTTAGCTCTAGTCATAATGACCAAATATTTATTGTACTGCGTACACAACCATGCACAAAAATACTTCTATGGCAAATGCTGTTGTCTAAGGTGTGTCAAGCACAGCCCTTCTAGTGGACATAAATCAGTGGAAAACTCATTCATTAAGTCTTACTTTATTAAGTAGCCCTTTGTTCCTATTCTTTCGTGCTGTGATAGTTTTCCTTTCTCATAGTTTTAGCTTTTAGGATCTAGAGTCTTTAGTAGTCCTGAAAATTTCTTTTTTTTTTTTTTTTTTAGATTTCTCCAACCTGTGATGTTTTAGAACTCATCTGATCCAAAATACCAGCTTTAGAGCTCTTCAAGAAAGATTTTGCATATTTCTAAGTATTCTGTGTCAGAAGGAATTTCTGCCCTTTAAATTCAAGTGAAAAATGGGGTTTGCCATTATACAGGAAAATTATCTAATTTTACCCCATTGAAAAATGAACAGTGGAAAAATTCAGATTTTTAGTCTACAACTCAAAAGTTCCTTAGTATTCGTGGAGCATTCACAACTTTTGCTGATAAGAGAAACTGCTCCAAGGATTCCTACAACCAAAGCAGTGCTCTTAAATTAAAGGTTTTGAACCAAACTTGCCACCTACAACCTATAACAGATCCAGATACTCTACGGATCAAAAGAACACACGTATAATACACACAGGCCATAATACCTTCTATGAATTAAAAAAATAAAGCAAGTTAAAGAGGACCCAGGAACGGCAAGATTCTGGAGCAACATTCCTCATGTTGCAAGTAAGCCAGAGCTGAACTGGCTTACTGCACATATTGCTCCACCTAATGCTGAAGTAACATGACTAAGTAAAAAAAAAAAAAAAAAAGAAAAGAAAAAAGTTGGAAAATATAATAAAGGTACCCATATATACATCTGGTTTTATCCATCCACCTCCTAAATTGATTAAACTTCCTGGTAGAGAAGACACTGATTTTAATTACACTGCCCATCAGTGATGTATGTCTGTCTACTTTATTACATATTTTCATTGTCATTCTTTAAATCATTTTCTTCAGACTGTTAGCAATTGATTTTTTCAAGTCTTTTTAAAACAGGGCTGTCTGATTTGGCCCGATAATACATATTTAATCCTTTAATACCTCAAAATAAATATTCTGCTTCATAGTAGCCAGACATTGCACTTGACATTACAAGGACACACAGCTATTATATCATCTTGTTTGGGAAACATGGGATATACAAGTATACAGAAAATTTGGCCCTTTATTTAAACCTTGTAAGTGTTTTTTTCCCCTCAGAAATACATATCTGTCTTCCAAAAAAAACATCTCACAAGATTAACGAATATTCCCTTTGTTAAAAACTTTCATATTCTCTGGTCAAGAGGAACAATGTCCAGCTAGCAATTAATCTGCACTCCGGTTCAAGGACAGAATTATTTACTTACAAACTTGGAATGCCGGAGATTGAAAACACATTTTCATCAGGATACTAACAATACTGAGAGTGGAGGTTGGGTCTGAAGAACTCAGGGGAAATTCTTAAAATATTTACCATGAAATATGTTTTATTATTTACCCTTATTAGCATTGAAGTTTTCACTGGGCATCAGTATGTCTGTCTCAAACTGAATAAACCTAAAATGACCCACAAAATTACATTATGTTTTTTGTTGGAAGTAGTCCTGATGTTCCCACAAGTACTAAAGAAATGTTCAGCATCTATTGTGCGTTTAGATGGAAATGAATTCTTCTTTTCTTCAGGAATATTATTTCTAGCATAACATTTTAGAGACCCTGCACTTATTCTTTTCTATCCACAAAGTTCTGAATAGCTTCTCATTTGACCTGCATTTGAATAGCTGAAGACTGAATTGCATTTTTAACTTTTCCAGATAGCAATTCCTATTTTAAGAACATTTGTTTTTATCTGCTATATGCAGACTTGCCTTCAGAAAACAAGCACTGCAGGACCAAAAATCTCTCCCAGCAATCTAATTACAGCAAACAAATTCCCGAGGCCAAAAATTCACACCCCATTGTCTTCCTGGAAGATTTTGTCATGACCTTAAATCTTCACACCTTCTTCTGGTAAACTACAGGCAAAAGATGGAAGCACAGGTGTAATTTTTATTTGTCATCCTGGGAGACAAATCCTAGCACTTCCAGTAAATTGCTGCCCAATTTCAAGGAGAGTGAGATTTTTGATTAATCTCCTTAAGCTGCAGACCATGAAAGGAGAAGCACAGACCTGTTACAGGGATGCCTCACGCAGAATAACTCTCAGACATTCAGTTTTCCACTGATGCAGCACAAAGCAGGCAGACTCGGGAGAAGAACCAGAGCAGAAAGGTTCAGCTGGAAGAGCAAAAGCTGTGGCAGATCCTTCCACAGTGTCACCCAGTTCTGCACTTGGTGCAAAGCCTTCCTCCACTGAAGCAGGCAGATCTGAATTGGAACAGAATGAAGCTACAAATTACATAATTTATAAGCTCAGCCAAAATAATGTAAAATTAATAGGTTTTTTCCCTTTCCATGTATTTATAAACAAATACACCTTGAATATGCTCAAATATTGTTTATATGTGCTTTCCACAAAAGCTCAAGCAATCATATGGTACAAATACTATATATGTGAGCCTCTGAACTGATGCACAAGCATTCATAGAAACCATATTTTAAAACTTCATGATGAACAGTGGTGCCAGGCACTCAAAAGTTTATCCAATTTTGTAGCAGAAGCTATCTTTAACATGCACCAGAAATTAACCACTTAGAGTTACACTTGAGTTTCAAATTTATCTGAATCAATATTTCCAGGGAAATTATCAATAACAATCTTTTTTTTTATTATAAAAATTCGTTAAATCTGGATAATGAATAATTCAAAATATCTGCTTTGTTCTTAAAATGTAGTGAAGTAAAGTGAGAATCTACATTTATCAAATAAATTATTCATTGCAAGATTAGTCATTCTGTTCTGCCAATACATATCACACAAACAGATTCAATTACTAGAATTATGGCTTGAGAAGAAACCTCATCTGATCTTCGCTTACAGTTTCAGCAAAATCACTTAGTCAAACATAGGACTTCAACATAGAGGCTATCATTAAAATAATGTCACATATCAAAGAAAATAAATGTAGTCTGAAGAAACCACTTAACCTAACAAATCTTCAAATAAAAACAAATAAGGTAGCTTGAAAAATAAGTTATATGACACCACTGAAATAATAGGCTGTTCTGGAAAGAAAAGGGTATTATAAATGTTTGGAAAAAAGATAGCTATTAGAGAATATAAATATTATAGGCACAACATTTTTGAATACAGATATGAAATTTTACAGGAAAGTAGGAGTCTCTAATTTGTATTGCAGTCTGAGACTCAGTTACTTCAGAAACTATGACACAAAGAAACTTTTAATATTAGCTCTTCAAATTCTTTTGTCCCATTCAAGTACATCTAGTGAATCAGGTTCATCAGTACAGATAACCTGCAACAGAGCTCACATAACACTATTTTGCTGGAAAACAGAGATTTCAATCAACTCAATAAATAGTGAATATGGAAACAAGATTAATTTTTCAAACCATGAGACAATATTAAAGATCTATGATATTTTAAACTAGAGTGAGCCCTTATCCCTTATTATTTGTGCATTATTTGTTATAACTCATAAATGTGATTCATTTAATTTTGCCTAGACTTTTTTATACTCAAGGGATATAATGACTGTTCAGAATCAAATACAAACTAAGTTGCACACACAGAAGTAAAACACAAAGACCAAATAGGTATTAATTTCAGAAAATGCAAGTATTTCCTACCAGGAGCTTGAAAATAAGACAACAATTGAAGAAATTATTATGACCATTGAACGATTTACAAAGATTTTTTTTCCTTTAATCTCCAGGTCTTAAGCATCCTAAAGAATAGGAAATTTCATTTCAAATGAAATAACTAAATCTCGAGTTTTCACAACTGAGAAACAAGCTTTACAAAACTAAGAAAATGTGTTTTAAAAAATTAGAAACCAGAATGCAATTAAAATTAAATAATAGTATATTGTTGGGACAAAAATATTGATACTGAGACTAATCTGATTCACGATTTTTAATGTCTGCTACAACAGGTTACTTTCAACTAACTGACTGACTTTTATTTCATATCATAAAATCATAGAATCATAAAATCACACTAGACCAGGTTGCTCAAAGCCCCATCCAGCCTGGGATGGGGCATCCACAGCATCTCTGGGCAACCTGTGCCAGTGCCTCACCACCCTCACAGTAAAGAATTTCTTCCTAATACCTAATCTAAACATCTAATATCTACTCTCTTTAGCAGGTTTGACATCATTCCCCATTGTCCTATCACTCCATGCCATTGTAAAAAATCCCTCTTCAGCTCTCTTATAGCCCCTTTAGGTACTGGAAGGTGCAACAAGTTCTCCCTGGAGCCTCCTCTTCTCCAGGCTGAACACCCCCAACTCTCTCAGCCTGTCTCCACACAAGAGATGAAACCCTTCCCTCCAGTATGTCGACTGCACCAAACAGCTTCATGTCATCTTCAAACTTGCTCAGGGTGCCCTCAATCCCACTGTCCGTGTCACCAACAAAGCTGTCAGACAGCGCTGGTGCCAATATTGACCCCTGAGAAAGGCTATTATCATTAATAAAAGACAGCATTTCTTAAGAGCCAGTGTTTAACAAAAAATAGAACACGTTCTAGACACTGGCTTTATTCTCACTGTAGTGCAAAAATTCTTCTCATTAAATCTTATTTGAAGAAGACATAATATTGAAAAAAAATTTCCCAAAAGAGAGCATTGTCTAATGTCCAAGTGTATTTGAACTGAGTTAATAATGCAACCACTGTGGAACTATTTTTCAATGCCTCAGAAAAGCTTTATTAAAATTAGGAGCTGAAAAAAGACTATGCATCACATTATCTGTGCATTATTGTATTTATATTAACAGTCATATCCTGTTATTCAAATTCTTACACAGTAAAGCCTTGCCCTACAAAATCACCACAAAAATTACTAGATATATCTATCTACATAACTAGAAAATCCTCCAGCACTATTGAAGTCAATGGTTCTTTATACAGAAGCTTTACTGGAGCCAGGGAAAGTAATATTTATTAAAATTATCAATACATATAATCCTTTTTAATAAACATATTTTAATATTGCACTTTACTTGTGGAACTTTACTAAAATCTGAAAATTTATTGATGCTAGGGGAGAAATAAAATATGGGCTCCATTTTATCCTAGGTGACTCAATTAAATAAATAAGTAGATAGACAAATAAAATAGATAATAAAAACAAAACTGAAATATTTTAAGCCCGCCCATATTCAGGAAAATCTAGAGGCTATTTTGATAAATATGAAAATCTAAATATTTCAATCTACAGTGGCCATTTTAAAAATAAGTTGTTCAAATTCTAGGCGTGAAGGAAAAGAAAGTAAGCAGCAAACAACATCAGATGAAGGAAATGCAATTTTAAAAAAAATATTGTAAACCAGAAAAAATTGTATAGTCCTAACTGAAAGAGCACAGGAAAGATAATGTGACAGGCGAGCATGTACTTTTAGAAGCAGTACACTTCATTTTGTACAAAGTGTTCCCTTGGCTTGTCAATGTGTAAAGAACAAACACCAACCAGGAGTCTTATTCACCAGATAAGGAATTGTGTTATAGCTGAACTCAATTAACCACCAGCTGAAGAATTTGATCCAGGAAGCTTAAGATGCTTAGAAATAGAATGAGTGAAATGCAAAGAGCAATTTTTAAATATTTTAGAACAATCATACTCAAGAAAAAAA
>QWTY01022643.1:3497-25109 GCA_008033365.1 Pseudorectes ferrugineus | reverse complement strand
AGTGAGGAGAAAATCCTGAGCAAAGATTTGAGAAAAGGGATAAAAACCTTGAATCTACATGCAGTAGGTATCTGCTTCTTCAATTAATAGGATCCAAGATAGAGGTAAGAGTTTTAATTATCTTGTAACCTGTGTTAAGGAACTGCAGATAAAAGCTTTTGCTTGTGATTCAAAAGGGCCTGTGGAATTCTGTATGTTTCAGACAAAGTTCAGAAGTTCAGGTCAGACAAAAGAAACAGATGGTTTCTTCACCAGAAAGAAGTAGAGGTGAAGGGTCTTGCACACAGAGTTTCCATGTATCAGCAGGTAGGTCTTCTCTCTGATCATGGAGCTACTGAGTGGGACTCTCCCTTGCTCCTGTAGACTTGATACAAACAAGTTTCTCAATGAAAGGTTACTTTCATTTCCTAGTTTTTTTCTTTTTATGAAAAGGTTAACTTATTTGCCAAACCAAAATATTTTCTGATAAGAAACCATTCTTCACCAAAATGCTTCACCAAGTTTGCGTACCACACATTTTTAGTTTTAAACATAACCTTTTCTGGAGGCACACACTTTAACAAAAGCAATCCAGCTTCTTTCTGTTAGCCAATATCAAACACCTTATTGGAAAAGATTCAGTCATGCATAGTTCCATCTCCTAACTTCACCTTTCAGTATATTAAGCCTTTAATCCCCCTCCCTCATTCAATGTCCAAACCAATTATGTCACCTGACTCTGCATTTAATGCATTTACTGCATTTTACATCACTCACCCATAAATTATTGGTTATTGTTGCACTTTTTGGATTTCTGCCCAGGTCCTTCTCAGACCTTGGGCATAGTTTAGGCTGAAGATATACATGCACTTAGACAAACTCTCTCTAGACATCCACCAGTGTACCCTAAAGACAGGCTGCGAGAGAAGGAGAAAGATGTGATGCAAAAGGAAAGATCCTGTTTGCATTTTGCTGCAAATTTGTAGATTGCACTATAAACTTTCATGAAGAACTCAATCCAGTCTGAAGGGTTTTATCACCACAATTCCAAACAATTTGTCCCACTGAGTACATTAAAAGAGTGAAAAGGGTTATAACTGGCTTCAGTTCAGGTGTTACTGGAGAACTGCGTTTCTGTTATCTGCTCCTTAAGTGCTAGTTTGTGGTGGCTGGAGGGATAATTTTTTTCCCACAGGTCAGTACTCAGCAGCACCAGCCCTCCACCCCAGTTCTTTGTAGATGGGCAGCAAATGGCCTCCAGCTCCTTCCAGGAGAACATCTTTGTTTCTATTCTCTGCCCACCGGGAGACAATGCATTCACCTTCCTTAGTTTCACAGTGACTCCCTTTGACTCCTCTCTCGCTCTTCTCTGAACAACACAGGAATGCTTAATGGTAAAGAAAAAGTCAATATTTATTTATCAAATATGAAGGGCAACTATTTTGGGGGAAAAATAAAGATTGTATATGAAGCTGCCTTTGTGCAAGCTTGAGAATCTTACCTCATTCACTTGGGGTTTGATCTGTACTTGCTAAATGAGAAAGTTGTGAGTGAAGGTTTATAAAATGTCTCCCTTCCCCCTGCTCTTTCCACATCTCTGAGACCTTTCAGTTTGGTTTAAATCTCTAAAGTTCAGAGCCTAGGATCATTGCTAAATGGGGGAGGATTGGAAGGAACACCTCCTGCAATCTGGAGGGATCAAAAGTTGTTTTCTTGGACATGCCTATAAATCCCTGCCTTCTTCCTTCCTCACCCATCAACACTTACTGAGTCCTTTGTCTCAAAGGAAACAGAAAACAATATAAAGAGAGTATAAGATGAACAGCAGAAGGAATGTTTTTGTCAAAGACCTGAACTGAAAAATCTGAAAATCCTGAACATTTCATCCCTTCATTTCACCAGACTTCTGTTTTTCGTCTTCTCTACAGGCAGGCAGGTAGAGACAGTTCATTTTAAATCAACTCCAATGTATTTTCCCAACTTTACCCACTCCAAAAAAAAGGATAATTGATCTTGTTTGTTGTTTTTTGATTGTTGGGATTTTTTATTGTGGTTGGTTGGTTGGTTTGTTTTGGTGGGGCCTTTTCATTTTATTGTTGTTTACTTTTTTTGTTAAGCACAGATCACCTAAGAAAGTTTTTCTTTCCAAAATCCATGCAAATTTAGTTCAACTTCAGTAAATCCCTATGCAAATATTCTTCCTTCAGGATGGAAGTCATCCCCAATGGACTTAGTTAAGCCACTTTCGAAATGTATTATACTAAACTAAATTAATTCTACTTTGGGCCTGTCAGTACCATAGGCAATACAGTGGTACATTAGGGTATCCAGGCTTACTTGGGTGCTGGAATATATGTAATGATACCAGCATGGAGCTCTGCCCCAGATGATTAGCTTCACTGAGAAACAGCATCCATTAGCATGGGGGAACTGCTGTAGGAGGGCAGCAATATTGCTGCTGGCTCGTGAGCCTGGCTGAGGAACTCTGTGTGCCAACACCTTGGGCAGAGGGAGATGTACCCCCTTAGTTCTGAGAAAGAGTCTCAACTGGTATTTAATGAAGTTTAGCTCTGCAGTCCTCAAACTCTGAAGATTTGCTTCTTTGCAGTAATTGCTTCATCTCCATAGTGGGGAATGAGGGCATCACCCCAGTATGAGAATGTCTGATTACACTCAGCCAGCTTAAATTCCAATTTAATTTTACTTTCACTACTAATTTGTATCAGCTTTCCCAAGTGTTCCTCAAGTCCACTATGAAAGAAATGAGGTTTGTGTTCAAAGGGAGCAACTCTGCTTTAGACAAAGCAGCTGATATCTCCATCATCTTGATCTTCATACAGAGTGTGAATGAATCACAGGAAGGAATGAATAGAACAACTCTGTGTGGACAGAGTACAAGACTGCCCTATAGTCTACCTACCTGATGAAAAATTTATAAGAACTGACTCTGTGTTCCCCCTTTACTTGAATAGGTTTGGAACATGGCAATAACAAAGCCTTTCAGTCAGGCACTGCAAGCACATGGACATGGTTTTCCTGCCCGAGCTACCCATCTCTCTCCAGAGTAGTCAAAAGGCAGGTTGCCCCTTTGTTCTGAACTGGAAAAAAAACCTAATTTGTTTCAAGAAATATTGTGTTAGAAAGACACAGAAGTTAAGTCTGAGAACATGCTTTCTTTTGAAACAGACTTGATTCTAGAACAGCAAAGCCAAAACACACAGGTGCCCAGCTACATGGCAAGGAAGGCTGATACCGCTGGGAACCTCAGTGCTCCCAAACCATGTGTGGGCTCTGGCACATACATCCTACCTCCTCCCAGATATCTCCCCTGGTGCCAGCTCAATAGCAGAGAGCCTGGCTGAGCCAGGATTAACCACACAGGAGCCCAGACAGTTCAGAAGCCCCTCGGGGGAGCTGGCAAGAAGGCAGGACACAGCTCTCTCCCAGTATCATGGGTATTTTCATAGGTGATGTATCTTCACACTATGAACTTCTGGAAGGCCCCAGCACGACTCCTCCAGAGTGGGACGATGATGATTCCATGTGCCATAGGGCCCCTCCTCAGCTTCGTGGTAGCACCTATGGGAGTAAAGCTGCTCTTTGATGTCTGTACTTGCTTTGCTTTCCACCTGTCCCTATGCAGTGAAATGAAGCAGAATGGAATTGATCCTGTGTTGAGGGGAAGTCTTCTTGTCAGTGCCTATCTACCTGTAGCTTGAAATCAGCTGAGTGAGGGCTGAGGGATCTCCTCCCTACCCTGGCTATTTGCCTTGTTTAGATGGAGGATTAATCTTACTTTGGTTCACTGCATCAACTGAGGGAAAAACATAAATTTGTAAACTCATACCCCCTAGAGATCAAGATTCTCCTCCTCCCTCACTGAATTGTCATACGACTGAGAGAGTAAATCAGTCAGACATTTTATTTTTCACCTACTTTTCTTCCTTCAAAAATTATCAACTCAGCCTCATAATTCAACAGTAATAAATGCATAAACCCTCAAATATCCTCCAAGGAGTCTATGACCTACACAGGATGAGATGTTATTTTCTATTTCCCTTTGCCTAGTCTCCTGTGAAATGCACAGACTTCTTAAACAGGCCACAAACTGCACGTTTTATTATTAGACATATGCTACTTATGTTTTCACTCCTTACTCTTTCTCCTTATCAGTTGCTCTTTGTATCTGAGATTATGCTAGGTTATTTTTCTCTTTCCTCTAATTATCTCTGTATTTGTAACCTTCATGTGATATATTTGCTTGTATCCTCAGATTTCCCACTTCCTTCACTTCTCTGCGTCCTTATTCTTTGTGACCTCTATCACATATGGACAACTTCCTCTCTTCTCTTTTCCTCCACATATCTTTGTGTTCACATCACCCCTTGAGTGGTCGTACGATCTTTGCGGTTCTATCACTGGATCCTTGGATCCTCCACCCTGACAGCTCCTGGGGACACAACACTCAATGCTCTCCCACTGTGCTTTGACCCCAAATGATGCTGTGGAAGGCTCCTGTACCCATCTGAGTCCATACAGGCACTCCTTCCCAAGCCATCAACACTCAAAAAGTGAAAAAATACACAGTTTTTGTTCAGGTGCTCTGATCAGTACCTTCAGCCAAGGGCTTACTATTCATGATGTGGTGTTCTTGGTAACCAGTAACATCAGTATGAAATAGGTAGAATTGGGGGAAACCTTCAGTGTGAGATGGTACAGAAGGGAAGATGATATTTATTTACAAATTCCTTAATCAGGTTGACTTTATGAATCTGCGCTCCTTCTCTCTCAGAGTTCATTTGCTTGTGCTGCCACACCCCCATCAAGCAAGCATCAAGGTGTGTGTGTGCCAGTGGCCTGCACTCAGCGGGAAGGACTGAGGCTGTCAGGTCCTCTTGAGTCTGTGTCTGGGCTTTCTTTTGACTGGTGGCAGCAAACGACAGTCTGGACAGACCTCTTATACCCCTTAGGAACCATGAGCTCTTATTCAGCAGTGCCCACCCCAGCATGGTTCTGGCTTCAGGACTATAAACCTTAGATAGGATTGCTGCCCATTCTCTTTTTTCCTTGTTTGGAAAATACATTTTCCTGCTAGGCTGATGGCAAAGGGCCTAAGTGTTATATGTGATCTGTTGCCATGCTGGTGTCACCCTCCTGTTCTTGGGATGCAGGGTTTGCTGGAGAGGCAGCTGGGCTGGGGTCTTCTCATAGTGCAGACCTTCTGTGCTTGGTGTAACCACGTGTCCCTGTTTTACTGCTGGAAACAGGGTCCTAGGCATGGTATGCTAAGCACAATGCCCTTTGTTGTCATTACAGACCTTCTTAAAAATCCTCGTTCAGCTGCTTCTTTCCCTGCTTAAACACAAAACTTTTCACTCCTGCGCCTACACGTCAATCTTAATATTTTTTGTTACAAAACTCTACAAAATCACCAATAAAATGAATTGTTCAACAGAGCAATATATTCTAGAGATAAATTACAAGAGAGGTGGCACTGTACGAAACATCATAGGACAAGCCTTTATAAGTATTTAGAAACCTGACTCCAATGTAATTCATTGGTATTAGTGTACTTTCTGTATTATTTCACTCAGTCAAGCCATTTGTACCATTCTCAGAAGAATAAAGAGATGTAAGTACATGAGTGTAACATAGTGCTGAAAGACTGGACAGAGTTTGACAGGTCTCAGACTGAGAAGCCCAAGCGGTTTTTCTAGGAAATGAACACTGACTGTAAAGCATTGGTCTGAACAGTAAATGCAATTGACTTCTCAGTGTAGTTCAGGAATGAATCGAAATTTCCTCCTGTTGAAATTGAGGATCCTGCCAGCTGGTTTGACAGGAAGAGGATGTACTTCTAACTATGCAGATTTTTGGAGGCTGCCTTCAATATTGAAAATGCAAAGACATTTTACATCTGTCCTGGCAAATTTCAATCAGACTGTTCTAGAAATGTATATCCAATATATACTGATGAATAGATGTATGCTTATATTTTTATTATTAACCATTGCCATGTACTAGAAAAGACTATAATTTAATACTATTTTTTCTGCACTGTTTTATATCTTCTGAGAATAAAATACTCCATGATTTGTTTTAGTGGCAGTTCTGGGACCTGCAGGGTAGAGCACAGCTGTGAGAGTGCAGAATGTAAAGAATCCTTGGAAAGTTTTTCATTATGTCCTGAATGCTAAGTGCAGTGACAAATGGACTGTGATTGAATTTCTTAACGAAAAGACAGAATAATTTTAGAAACAGAATAGTCTTCCCTGGTTGCTATCAAACCCATTGCACATGAATGTCTATTGGGTTTTTTCCTACTTCACAAAATCTTAAAAGCTTAGGAAAAATCTGACAAAAAGAAGCAAATGGCAATAGGAAGAAAGGACCCGATATATTAAGATCTTTCATCATTTTTAAAGGAAAAGTCTTGGAAATTCAAAGACATGGTGAAGACAGCAAAACTGCAACCCCCATCAATACTTTCTTTGATGCAAAGTTGGATAGAAAATAAAGAGAAAGCTGGCTTTAGTCCAATATATTGATTTTGGCTGGGATAGAGTTAATCTTCTTAATAGTATCTGATATGGGGTTATGTTGTGGATTTGTGACCAAATGACTGTTGATAATGCAGGGATATTTTAGTTATTGCTGAGCAGCACTTGCACAGAGTCAAGGCCTTTTCTGCTCCTCACCCCAACCCAGCAGCGAGAGGGCTGGGGGTGCACGAGGATTTGGGAGGGGACACAGCCAGGACAGCTGACCCCAACTGATCACAGGGATATCCCACACCACATGGCATCAGGCTCAGCCTAGAGAGCTGGGGGAGAAGGAAGGAGAGGATGTTCAGAGATACAGCGTTTGTCTTCCCAAGGCACCCTTACAGGTGATGGAGCCCAGCTTTCCTGGAGGTGGCTGAACACCTGCCTGCCCGTGGGATGTGGTGAATGAATTTCTTGTTCTGCTTTGCTATGTGCAGCTTTTGCTTTATGTATTAAACTGTCTTTATCTCAACCCACGAGTTTTCTCAGTTTTACTCTTCTGACTTCCTTCCCCATCCCCAGGATGAGAGTGAGGGAGCAGCTGTGTGTGGTTGAGATGCCCACCAGGGTTAAGCCATGACATCCAAGAAAATAAGCAAACAACTGTTCAGATAACAGATGATTTAGATAGGATGGGAGAGGATTTTGAAGCATTAAACATAGGTTATGGTGCTTACTGGACATCAGATACTTTTTTATGCAGGTGATTTTAGTTTCAAATAATGACATGACTAATTCCAGTAAAGGGAAGTCCACCATCATATAGGAACAATGGGGACAGAAAAGTGCTTGCCCTCTCAAGCTTAAGTGGGCAAACTATAGGCAGGAAAAAGTATAGCTTAACTTCTCTGGAAGCTGAGATGCTCCCTGAGTGCAGCTGGGTCTCATTAAATAATATTTCCCTTTGGTTTTATTATCTTTTCTTTTTCTTAAGACTGGGGTTAAAATATCAGCTGTTTTTCTACTAGTACAGCAGTATGAGCTAGGGCACAAGGCAGAAGATCTCAGCTGTTCTTCGCAAATCACAAACCTACAGATTTCGTCAGGACTCTTCCCCTCTCCAGCCTGGCTCTGTCACCTGGGGAACTTTAAAAGGAGGGTAAGCAGATCTGTGTGTTTTTTTCACTTACGGAGAAAGGGCATTTGAGCCATGTTAAGAGGGAGGCGATCACCAACTAACAGAAATGAAGAGAGCAAAACATCCAAAAAAAGCATCCAAAAAAAGT
This sequence comes from Pseudorectes ferrugineus, assembly GCA_008033365.1. NCBI lineage: Eukaryota > Metazoa > Chordata > Aves > Passeriformes > Pseudorectes > Pseudorectes ferrugineus. Next base: position 17,359 of record QWTY01022643.1, on the reverse strand, counting down.
CCCCAACCTCAAAAGCCCCAAAGAAAGCTGCAGGGATCTGACTTTCCTGCAGCTTGATTGGTGTTGCTGCTGCAGGTCCTTCAGGATGCTGGTGGGCTGATAGCTCTGTGAAAACTATCCCTTCACCTGCCGTTCAACCTCTCTCCCTAACACGGCAGCTGCATGAGCAGTGTAATTGCTGCAATTCTTCAGGCTTATGCAGTATTAACACAGTGGGAGCTTTTTTAATTTCTAATTTTTTTTTTTTCTAAATTAGACAGTCTTGGAGCTTATCTACCCAGTGAACGCACTACTAAATGGTGACGTTAACAAATTGCCCTCCTTCCCCGCCTAGAATCAGCATTATCCACTAATTGCACAGTGGCTTTTGCACAGCTGCCTTCGATCTGCCCGTGCCAGGATGGGCACATGCCGATTTCCCAGAGCAGCCCGAGGCCCAGGAGATGGCACTGTTTCATAGCTCTTGTGCACACCTGGTCTGCGCTACAGCTGCTAATACAGCAGTTGGAGTAAATAACTTTCCTTCAGAAGTGATAATTTTCTGGTAAAATGATCAGCAAATGGAATTCTCCGAGTTCAGAAGTCTTAGTGGAAAAATACCAGATGAGTCTGAAGCTTTACCTTCTGATGCCAGAGTATGAAAACTGTTCCCTGATTGACTGCATCAATTCCTTTGCTAACTAGTGGTGTAGGAATAGCTTTTTTATTTATTGGCAAATAATTTCCTCAGCTGCTAGTTTCAGTCCAATGCCCAAGGCTGGCTGCTGCAAAAATATTCTTGCAGATAAAAGTAAAATGTAGAACTCGATCTGCCACATAAGACACACAGAGAGTGACAAACAAAAGTAAAAGTATATGTTGTCTGATTACTATGTGCATCATTACCTGGAGTTTACTGAGGTTTAATCAGCCAATCCCCATGTTGGTTTTGTTATTGTGCCATCGCAGGGAGAATGTTCAGGTAAGTCTGCAAGAAGACAAGGCAGTCTTGGAAGGTGAGGGAGAGAGCACAGGAGCTGCGCTTCTGTCCATAGGTAAGGGTGGGGCTGGGGACAAGTACATCTATCTTACTTACTCGTGATGGCCTGGGGTCTGGGAGATGCTGGGCAGAGAATCCTACTGTGGGCTCAGGCAGGGTAAGAGAAAAATATATTTGTTTTCTCTGCTTATTCCCCTGAGGGGTAGGTGCTCAGTTTGCCAGCCCAGAGCATCCCTGCCAGCCCAAAGCATTCCTGCCCGGCCACAGCAGCACACGTGCCTCTGCAGGCATACACCCTCCCATTTCGTGGCCAAGCACTGCGGATCTGTGTTGAAAATTTAGGTCTCAGCACACTTGAAGCCTCCTGTTGGCCCAGGGCAGGCCAGCGTCGCAGCTCAGGAAGTGAGGGCTGGTTACCACCGCCTCACCTCGATCTCTGTGAAAAGGCCAGATCCCATACATGTGCCACAAGTACTGGCCTTTGTGCTTTCCAAAAGTCTTTACCCACCTAAACCCATCAACAGCTTGTTGCAAAGCACAGAAAACTGCCAGAGCATGAGAGAGACCCCACATCATCATCCAGGAGCTGCATCCTGCCCCCATGGCCACCCCTCAAGGCAGCTCACTCAGCTTGTCTGAGCAAGCTTTCCCATCAGACAGATGAGAGAGGCAACCCCAACAATGCACAGCATCGCAGCAAAGAGAATAACAAACTTCCCCCTCTCTTAATGCTTGTGCCAATTTAGAAATCAACATAATTTCTCCTTTGCTAATAGCAGATATTGGGCACAGTCTGAATGAAACCATCTGCATCCGTTACTTAATTAGACCACAGTTTTTCAATTGGGGAAAAAATTATCCACTGGGATACGAGTCCTTCCTCTAGAGCAGTTTCCCATACTTCCATCTCATATCCTGTTGAGTATTATAACAGAGCTAGTCGCCATCCTCTCTCTAGCCTCTGAACCTGCTAAAATCATCCATTAAAGATGAATATTAGACTTATTCTTTGCCCCGATTACTCTTAACACACTCATGGGGAACTACTGTTGCTTGTACCCTGCCTCCTGAAATAGAAGGAACATACAGGAAAATTGATAATGTGGAACAACCCAACTTCAGTTGGGTAATACAAGACAAATGATTTGACTGTTTGCTTTTTTTTTTTCTTCTTTTAATAAACCTCTTTTAATATGAATTTCTGAAGAAAGCTGAAAATAATATTTTTGAGGACAGAAACAGGAGTCCTCGCTTACAGGCATTGATTTTTTCTGATTCAGCATCAGAGGAGACATAAGCTACCAAGAATACGTTTGCAATACAATCGAATCTCATTGCTGCACACATCACATTCAATACTGCATTACAAGAGTGCTTTCCTAGACCTTGACAACTTTTTCCAAGGCCACAGGAACTGAAGCAGTGCCATTGCTCCTGAACTCATGAGCCCAGAAAATATTACTGCATTTTTCTGTTTTGTTTTGTATTTTTTTTCCCCAGGATATTTTAGTGAGCTGATGTGGCTGTCAGTCCACTGCCTGCACATTTGAGAATCAGATGTTTAAACACCAGCAGAGATGGCCAGTGACCAAAACAGGTGAGCAAACACATACCTTTGAGCACGTGATTAGGATGTTGTGTAACATGGGATCCCCAAGAAGGCATGTACTACATCTCTGTGGCTGAGACCTCTCTTGTTTGTAACCAAAAGTAAGTCTGCTCCTTTGGAAGTAAATTTACAGTCCATCTCTTTGGTTACTGTCATGGCTTGGGCATGGTCTTTTTTTCTTAAGCTTGAGCAGTCCCACCCTTTTCAGCTTCTCCGTCTGTGTCTCCGTGAACCACACACACCTGTTGTAACATTTGCTCACCAGTGCTTTGTCTCTGCACCTACTGGCTTTCTCATCTCCTTTCCTGACTCACTCCCCGGTATTTCTTACAGACCACCATGCCCTGCTAATCACAGGCTGCAAAGTAAACGCACTTTAAAGAGTGGTCACCGCAATTTGGGCACAAATGAAGGCAGCCTGGGAATGGCAATGAGATGGCAGTAGTAATGCAGTCAGGGAATCCAACCCTATGCAGATAAACTCTTAAAAATCTAGTGGCAGTCACTGCAGTTTTGGTGTTATTTCTGCTGTTAAATCTTCTAATTAAAAAACTATTAAACATGCATCAATTAATAATTTGAGTCCCCTAGATCGTTTCTGCTAAAATTAACATTTCAGTTGCATGAAGGATGTTTTAATGAACCACCACTAACAAGAATATCTCTCTAATTAACTCAATGTCTTTAAAACAACAAGGCAATCTGTGGAGTAGTTTGCTCTTATCCCTGCATCAATTGTGCTTGAAACTGAGATTTTGTAAGATTTGTCATGCCTGTTAGAAAATAAGAAAAAATTGTCAGAGATTAAAAGAAAAATTGTATTAAATCTCACTTGTCTTTAATACTTTGCTGTTGAGTCTGAAATAATATGCAGTATTTGTGGGGAGCAAAGGTTTTAGATAAAAATTAAAGGTATTAAAACCAAGTTAGAAATTTACACTTTGCCAGAAGAACATCCATGTAGGAAGGGTTCAAGAGGCTGGAGACTGCTCAGACAAGAATCTTAGGTTTTGGTCAGCAAAAAGGCAAGAGAACGTGAAAGGTGTGCCCCTTTCCCTAAAGGACTCCTGAGCATCTGCATTTCCCTCTGCAGTCTTTCCTTGAGGCATAGGCTGATCATCACAGCAAAGATGTCCCGGTACCAGAAGGGTTTCTTTCAATACACAGACCTTGAGCCAGATCAGCATCCTCTTGCAAGCACAGTGCTTCAACACCCATTTGCTCCTTCCTCAGGCCAGCAGAGTGGCTGCATTGCTCTCAAGAGGCTTTGGGAGTCCCTTCTGCTGCTCACTCTCTCCCCCCACAGCAGGGGTGGACAGGCAATCCACTTACTGGTGGTGTGAGTGGCTGTGGGCAGCCCATCCTCATGTGCTTAACAGCTTCTAAGCTGACAGAATGCTTACGAGTTGGAGTGCTGAGGGATCTGCAAGGCTTGGTGCAGCCCTCAGGTGCTTCACCAGTTTAGATGGAAGGGAAATATAACCCTAGATTGGTCTCTAACTTGAGACCCCTCCTGGAAATCCATCAGTCTAGGACTGAGGCTTCAGATGTGATCCATTCCCTTTCTGGAACAGAGCTGACACTCAGTTTATGTCCAGATGCCCTCCAAGACTAACATTAATCCACCAGGTTGATGATTATAAGGTTTTAAACCTTAAAGGTTTTGGAGAAGTAGGCAATGTTCACACAGGTGAAGAAAAGCAAGCTGGCATGGAAATTTGTTTTTCCACCACGACTTATTTTACATTGAGTGGTAAGAAACAACAATCCTCAACCTCTTGTTCAGTTCCCCAGCAAAACATCACCATTTTCAACTTAACACCTTGATGCTTTCATCTTGAAATTATGTAATTTATGGGGCTTATATCCTCAAAGATATTTAGTCATCTAAACAGAACTTTATGTAGACATTGCTGACCACTCAAGAGCTGGTTTAAGTGTAATTAACAATCCCTTGAAATGACATGTACTTCGTTTGATATGCCCTCTGTCACAGACAGGGTTCAGCTGATGCTGTGGCAGCCATGGGTCACTTGATTACGAAAGCTGGGAAGATTAATGCACCCTTTCCCCACTGGCTCACGCAGCTGGATCCCTTCACAGCAGAAAGAAGCTGGAAATGAAGACAGTCTAATAAAAATTCCTACATGCACTGCTTGAATATCACATGCATTACAGCTAAAGTCTATATCCATACAATCACCTAGTGCTTTTCTAGTTTCTTTTCAAAATCACTACAACCAATTCCTAAGTAATTCAAGGTCTGCCTTTACACAGACTACCTAAAACTGCTCATCCATTATCCAAACACTTTTAAAGGCCTGCATTTGAAAAAAATCCCCCAAATTCCCAGCTTCACTTATCTCAGAGGTTTTTATCACTGCTTGGAGAATAAGATTTTAAGGACAAAAGTTTTACATTTGGAGGACACTTTCTGAAAGCCTATCAAATGTATATGGGAAAGGTGCCTCTTTTATAAGTTCCTTTTTTAAGCCGCAGTGGGACTTACATATTATACATGGAATAGATCACATTTTTCACAGTTAAAATCTATTTGTAAATAGATGCATCAAAATATTGTACCAGCTGACTTACATGTAATAGAAATAGAATGAAATAGAATTGAAATGAAATAGAAAACATCCAAGCAATGTAAGGACTATGTCTGAAAACAGAAAAAAACAAGTTACCTATTCCCAACTCCCACATTGTGTACTCCATTGTCTCCATTCCCTACCTCCTCTTTCTTACTCAGTCTGATAACATCTGCTTTTTCACAGGAGAACAAATTGAAGCAACAATGGTAAAAGTAGCATGAGGAAGCAGGTAAATAACAAAAATCCTTGAATGTTGTGGGAAATCTTCCAATTTTTGCCAGTTTGCACAGAAGTATGAGCCCCCTGTGATGGTTTCTTATGCTGTGGTGCTGTGCTCAAAAAAAATATCTGCTTGAAACCTGAGAGTGTGCCACCTCCTCAAAGCCTGGCTGCATCGGCTCATGTCCCTGAGAGCTGGACACCCCAAGTGGCCACTGATATTCCAGTTTTATGGCTTTCTTAAAAAATGAACACTGAAGATTGATATGTTGTACCCATCTCACTGACAAGTCTACAGACTCACCTGATTAGATGGGCTGTCTAGGCCAAAGTGTTATGATTAAGATTCAAGAGACCTTTTGTTCACTTTTAATAAAATTATTTACCTGAGGCTATATTTAATTACGTGAGTCTTTAGCCCCTACTGCATTCAGCATTGATACTTCCCCATGATCTGGTGTGTATTTACTTTCAGCTGTTGTGACAGAGAGGTTTTTGGCATTGCCATCAGCAGTCCTCTGATTGTCATGTAAGCATCTAAATATTATTATCACATCTTTATAAGCTTACACTGGTGCAGCAACAGCAGGGAACAGAGTGGCAATAAGTGGTTTAGCACAGGCTGGGAGAAAGCAGAGAGACAGGCAGAAAGAGGCAGAGCCTTTCCTTTGCCTCAGACTGTGAGATATATAAGGATATATGTAGATTTATATTAATTTGTGTTTTGGGTTTTTTTACAGAATGGCTTTCTATGGAGGCAGTGATGATCTATGTATGTTCTTTTACTCTCACTTGTGGCAAACCTGACCTTTTTCCTTAACGCGATATGTGAAGAATCAGTTTTAATTCTACTTGAAACACCATCTCTAAGTCAAAAGTTTCTCTGTGAACAGGGTACTGTACCTTGCACTGAGACAGCAGAAGACAAAAGGAACTTGGTGCAAGCACTAATGAGTGAATAAATCAGCCGAGAGCACACACCACCGAGGGAGACAGCAGCATCTGCTGATTAAAATGAGATGGGAACAACCGATAGTAGGCTCTTTTTCTGCCCCCTGCATATACTTTCTGTGAAGCCTTTCACAGATTATATTATTAGTACAATATGATGGCTATGCTCAGTATTCTCTCTGTCTGGGTTCTGCTGTGCTTTGCCCCTTGCTCTGGCACTGCAGGCTGCATGGGCTGCCAGAGGCGACTGTGCTCCTGCCTGTGGATATACAGAGGCTTTAGCTGGAAAAGATCAGTTTCTTATTTTCTTACAATAACCAAGATCAAGGATAGGCCCTTTCAGAAAGTGCTTTAGATTCTCAGTTCATGTGACTGGAAACTTGACAAACATTTCTATATTACGTACGTGTTTCAGTTTTCTAAACACATATCCTGCTCTACAAACAGTGTGAAATCAAAGTGAGTGCAATAAAATGCATGAAATTTCTTGTTAATATGTGAAGAACAATTGATCTGGCATTATTTAGGTTTTTATAACCCACTCATTTCAAAGGCTTTGCAATCTAGTATATAAATGCTGATACAAGGAAACTGACATCTTTATTTTTCTGCTATTTTTCCTTTTTCCCTTTTACTGTAAATGAGATAGGACTCTACAAGACTTAATAAAGATAGCCAGATGCAAAACTAAGAGTCAGGGAAATACTTCATTTATTTAACTGTGAATAGCAGAAATGTAGTGAATACAAGTTCTCTTCACATCAATTTAATCTAAACAGAAACTTCAGAATTTGCTGTAAAACGTTTGCCCTGGGAGACCTCCTTCCAGCAGCAGAAAGATCCTTCATAGGCTGATGACAGCTGCAAGGTAGGTTTGCTAAATCTATTCAGTGTGGAAGAAATAAAAGTCTTCAGGAAATGCTGGAAGTCATAGTCCAGCTGGCTTGCTGTGCCTGTCCTGCTTTTGGGGGGAGGAATAAGAATGGGAGCTTACCCCTTTGAAACTGGGAGGAGTGAGGGCACTCCATCGAGAGGATGATGACCTCTGCTGTCTGCAGCCTGTGCACATTATAAATTTGGTGTTGTTTAGGTTTGAGGCATCAGGTAGAGAGAAAGGTCTGGGAGTTCCCCCTGTGCCAGTGGATCCCCAGTGGTGGGGAGCCCTCTGTGGACTGGGGACATGGACCAGCTCAGCACCACAGCCGACTGAAGCCTGGCCAGAATGCTAGAAATGCCCAGTAACACACCACAGATCACACTGCAGCTATGTCCAGGATTTCAAGCAACACCTTTTCAAGTCTGACTTAAACATTGATTTTGACTAATTATGGCAGGAGGGGCTGTTGTTTAAACCCACTGTGTCCTTGTGTGTTTAGAACTGCAATAAGTCACCTCATTCTGACCTGGCATTTCTTCCTAGGCACCCAAATGAGCATGTATTTTGTGATCGATGTAGTTGGGTGCCTACACTGCTCAATGGGACACTGTCTCCTTTTGCTGTGACAGCACAAAGGCTGAAAAAATAGCAAGTGAACTGTATTCTTCAGACAAGCAGTGCTGACACTTCCTTTGTTCAAAAACCACAGGCTCAGCTGGGATATTTTGATGGTTTTCAGCCATGGGCTTTCTCTTGAGTACTTTTTTGAAACTTTTACCCTGAGTCACATGGGAGAAAATCTTACCCTTTCAAACAGAAGTGCCTCATTTAAGCATTGGACTTTAAGAAACAAATCAGATGTCATAATTTTGTAAGACTTGCGACTTTGTAGCTGGGGCTGCAACGCAGCTTGCCGCAGAGAAGCTTGCAGGAGCAGGCAAGGGCTGCTGGGTGCTGGTTCTTACTGCTGGGAGGGGTGAACCTGTTAGTTAAAGCCCCACATGGAGATACCTCAACCAGCCTTGCATGGACTAGTTTGGCTACAAGCAGCAGGACAGCAATGGGGCAATAACACTGTCTTTGTGGTCCAAAACACAGGAAGTTAACTCAGGAAGAACACCACACGAGGAGGACTTCTTCCAAGATCCAGGCTGCTTTCAGTCTGGCTGGGTATTGGCATGTGGCACTGTAGGGCCCTGAGCTTTCTCCTGGAGACCAGAAAACACACATTTAATAAGGACAGCAGTGATTCACTGTCCAGCCATCCCCATATGTGAGTGAGGATGGAGAAAATCCTACAGTGGGATACACTTTGGTTCTTCATCCTGCTTCCCTGAAGGCCTGGCTGTGACTCCTTGAAATAGTGACACAATAGCAGGCAATCACAGAATCATAGAATAATTTGGATTGGAAGGGACCTTGAAAGGTCACCTAGTTCAATAACCCTGCAGTAAGCAGAAACATCTTCAAGTAAATCAGGTTGCTCAGAGCATCACCCAGCATGACTTTGAAAGTTTCCAGTGTTGGGGCATCCACCACTCCTCTGAGCAACCTGTTTTGGTGTTTCATCACCCTTGTTGTAAAAAATTTTTTCCTCATATCTAGTGTAAATCTACTCTTTTTTAATTTAAAACCATTACCCCTCTTTCTATCACTACACTCCCTGATAAAGAGCCCCTCCCCACCTTTCCTGTCAGCCCCCTTTCAGTACTGGAAGACTGCTATAAGGTCTCCCCAGAGCTTTTTCTCAGGACTGAATAGCCCTTTGAGGTGCTGTCAAAGCCCAGCTGTAGATAGGAATGGCATGTGAAAACTGGGGTTACATGTCTCCTGCCTCAGAGAGAGGGATGGGGCTCAGGAGCTCTGGAAATCATTCCAGCTCCAGGACTGGTGTTGGCGGCCACTTTAATTTTAACTGCACAGAACCTTGCCAGCTGGAAAAATTGAACTGGTGAAATTCTTTATTAATCCAACATGAATTGTAACAAAGCCAGGTCACAGGAACAGATAAATGTTTCAAACATGGCATAATTCTGTTAAAAGTTCTTCAAAGACCCCTTATTCAACTTGTGGAGAATGTAGCAATTAAGCTTGAAGCTGCTAAGAAAAAAAGAGACAGGAACTTTTCAGCCATTATCATCAAGTAATTACTGAAGTTTCATTACTTGCCAGAGCTGTGCTTCCTGTAAAATTTGAGCAAGCAGTGAACACTTTGAGCAGGCTCCAGATGATCCTTCATAACCTGTGGCTGAAGAGAAAAGGAGGGGAGGACACAGGTTTGGCTTTCTAGCCTACTTATCCTACTGAAAGGCATTTTCCTTATGGTGCTCAGAGACTGGGATGATGAAATCCCTTCAATGTCCTTTTAAATGTAGAAACAACTACTAGGATTTAGGAATATATTGTAATAATAGTTAAAGGGTGATATGGTTATCAATCTAAAACTACATATTCTTTCAAAATCCTTCAAAAAATACTTTCTTTTGGGGAATTCTGTCATGTGTATGTTATATAGGACATAAATTACTTGGAATTCCTGTTAAAATATAGCATGGGATTAAAGTTGTAGAAGGTCATTAAATGCTTTTGTTTGCGTGATCCTACGGATATTTATTACCTTGTTTATTTTCTGCCTGTGTGTGGTGCCCTTTCCAGGCATAAGATGATGACATGTGCTCTCCATCTTTAAAACAAAAGCTTTTTGAGTTTTATGGAATTATGCAGACTGAGGCTGTCTGAAATATTTCAATAAATTGTCTCTATAATCTCAGCCTTTTTCCCCTGAAACAAACCAAAACAAAATAAAAAACACCCTAATTAAGAATCACAGATACCTAAGCACTCTCCTTTGGCATTTTCTCAAGGAAAAATTTCTATTTTTCTACCTAAAATGAGTTTAAGTTTTAGTAAATTTTAGTAAAGAAAAGTCAGAAAAGTCCTCCATATAAAGCAGTTCAAAAGAAGCGAAAAAATATTGAGAATAAATATTGCTCAACACAAAATACTGTGCTTTTAACCCTTCTTTTCAAAAACCAATATTGAAAAAAAATTGCTGAGTTAAAGCTTGTTTTTTTTTTTTTCACGGATTCTGAGGCAATAGTAAATAAAAATACAATAAAATAATAATAATAAAAAAAACCCCCAACAAACAGCCTGACACAAGTTGTTTGTATAGTTTTAGTAAAAACGACAGAGCATTTCAAGAAAGATGTGAAAGTACTCGAATGGGTTCGGAGGAGGGCAGCAAAGCTGGTGAGAAGGCTGGAAGGAATGTCCTGTGAGGAGTGTCTGAGGGCTTTGGGCTTGCCTGGTTTGGAGAGAAGGATGCTGAGGGATGACCTTGTTGCTCTCTACAGCTTCCCAAGAAGGGGAAGCAGAGAGGGAGGTGCTGATCTCTTCACCCTGGGATCCAGTGACAGGATGCATGGGAATGGTTCAAAGCTGTGCCAGGGGAGGTTTAGACTGGACATTAGGAAGCATTTCTTTACTGAAAGGATGGTCAAACCCTGGAACAGGCTTCCTAGAGAGGGGGTGGATACCCCAAGACTCAGTGTTTAAGAAGCTTTGGGACGAGGTCACTAACAACATACTTTAACTTTTGGTCAGCCCTGAAGTGGGCAGGCAGTTGGAGCGAATGATGCTTCTAGGTCCTTTCAACTGAAATATTCTATTCTATTCTATTCTATTCTATTCTATTCTATTCTATTCTATTCTATTCTATTCTATTCTATTCCATTCCATTCCATTCCATTCTATTCTATTCTAATTTGGTAGGTGAATTGTCTGTGTCCACGGGAAGAACAGAAACTAAGAGAGGTGATCCCTTCCAAATTTAAAATATCGTAAAAATAGAGCTTTCTTTTCACGAAGAAAAATTATTTGTATTTGACACTTCTCTCCTGTCTTTTACTGCCTGTGGCATGATTGCCTTCTATGTAGTCTAGTTTGAAATCAAAACATTAACCTTACAGAAGTTAGTATTTTTAGCCCAGTCAATAGCTTGCTTTTCCACTTTGATAATGTAGATGTCAGCACCTTCAACTGACCTTCTCTAAATCATTCAGGAGGTACGTTAGAAATGTTCTCTTCTTTTCAAGCTGAAGGCTTTTACGAGGGGTCCAGAGCTGGCCCAGAGCCTGCCAGCAGCTGCCTTTGGCTTCTAGCCTGCTATAAGCCTGTTTATTTGCACTCTATATCAACAGCCATAGATGTGCCAGAATAAACTATGAGGGCTTCCTCCAGCATGAAAGAAATATTACAAACTAAAACCAGAAATAGTTTGGAAACAGACAAGGATTTCATTCTTTCAATGGCCTATATGAAGCCGTGCCACAGCTACAGAAGAGTGCACACGTGATGCCCCTGCTAAAACGTCAAAGAGAAGAAAATCCATTCTGTTTCACAAGGTTAAGTGGAAACGTCAGTCTGATTGACTGATGCTTTTAAAAGAGAGACTCAGTATCTGGTAGAAGAACCCAAATTGGCTTTTACACTTCATTTGTTCCCATCCTTTGGACAGCAGCGTGTCTGTGAGGGCAAAGAGTTTCCCTCCCCTCCTCAGTGTGGCTGTGAGGACTGTCTCTGAAAGACTGTCACCTTGCCATTAATGCTCTGGGGGAAAATTATCCCCAGTGTTAAGATCACTGGCTTCATGAACTTAGATGCAGGATGAATTTGACTAACAGTTCCCATGTGAAGGATTACCAGAAGACCTGCTGTCCTTCTGTATTTTATGGACACACATTTTATACAGACAGTGAACTAAGCTTGGGTCTCAGCTGTGACCAAAGCAACCAACAGGTTTCCTCGGACTAAATGTTGTAAAAAAGCCCTCCCTGTGAAATAGTCTCACTTTTTCCTTATACATACAAAGCTGGGGAGTAGAGAATATAAACCTAATTGATAAATGGCTGATGTACTTTTTAATTTATTGCCTTACCATCACTGCAAGTGTATTCAATAATCCATTACTAAAGGAAGCCTCTTATTTTTCCCACAGTGACAGTGTGTAATGCACATCTATTCTCAATTTAAATGGTGGTACCAAGAGTAATTGTTGGCCAATTTATTAGATGGCTTTTGCTGTTCTTTTTTCATGGTCTAGTCGATTTTAAACCTGCTAAGACAAATTAATCTGCACACAACTATGGCACACACCCCAAGCAATAACTTTCAGTAGCATGTATGCACGTCTTGCATGAGACAACTTGAACGAAAGAAAGAACATGGGTGTAGGAGATGAGAATTTTCTAATAAAAGTACATCTCATGTTGCTTTCAGATTTTGTCACTTATTTAATCTTTCCCATAGATGTAAAATTTCCATCTTTCAAGGTAGGCTTTTCAATAGAGATTGTTGATTTAAGACTGGCAGGTAGACATAGAGTTTAATGACATGACACTGTCATCTACTAGGCAAGATGCTGAAACATCAGAGATATTTCTACCTCTGATATAACAGAAAAAAGAAAAGAAAAAATCTTCATACTTGACCTCTAAGATAATTTTCGTGGTTCGTGCCAAGCTGTCATATTTTTACCTAACTGCTGAGCTTAGCAGAACACATCACTGATTGCATGAAAAGGTTGAAGTAAAGCTGCTGCATTTAGTTCAGTTTAAAGAATTGATATTTCCTTTGCACAAAAATATATTTTATGTTGTTTCCCCCTAATCCATACTGCCACTGCAAATCTACATACACAAGCACATTTTTCCTTTATCATGGAATTGGATTGAAAATAAACACATTCTAGTGTGGTAAACTATATAAGTTAGAGTTACTTGTTATTTAATGTATTCTGCTTGCATTCAGATATTTACTGTTTGGAGCTAGAAGTGGTAGCTGAATTTTAAAAATTTAATAGAAGGGGCTGAGGGGAATAAAGGTTCTCCCTGGAAAGTGAGGCTTCACCTTAACATATTCTCAGGGAACAGGCAGCAAATGGGTACAGCATCATTACTGCCTCATGACAAATGCTTCGCACGTCCAGCGGTGCTTCTGATGAGACCATTTCTGAAGTGACCACTCTGCAGGAGGAAGTGCCCATTATGTGACACACCAAATTAATGCTCTCCATTTATAGGCTGACCCCATGAGTAGAAGAGCACTGTATAATGCATGATGCTGCATAATTGAAGCAGGAAAACTGGAGCACAAAGTATGGACAAGAGCAAATCACTGGCAAAGGAAAAGAGCCCTTCCAGTTTTTGCTTCTATTTCTGTTCTTAGAAATGTGACCTCAATTAAATTGCTATTTCAAAAGCTTTGTAGAACTGGCCAGTGCATTATACTGAGGTGGGAGTGACTATGCATTGCTTTGCACAAAGTTATCACCTTGTCATCCAGCTGCATGGACCTGTCAGGGTGGCCAAGTGATTCTTAGACTCACAGTACCTCTAGTAATTTCCTTGGTAGGGAATTGAGGTACAAGTTTGAGATAGTGGCCCAGCCACACTTTTTCTTATTTAAGTCTTTCTTGAACAAAGTATTGAGGAGCCACAGAGCAGGCTATGCAGAGCTGTAATCAGAAGACTTGCATCATTCTCCTTATAGTGATGTGGGTATGTATGTTTTAAACAGCTGACCTGACCATCTCTTGCTTTCTAGATAAGAAAGAAAGAAAGAAAGAAA
>QWTY01022640.1:0-20035 GCA_008033365.1 Pseudorectes ferrugineus | reverse complement strand
GGACAAAAAAAAAAAAAGAAACAGAAAAAGCAAATCTGGAAGAGAAATGCATGAAGTTTTCAGGGGAATTGTAAGATGGACATAAAGAGTAATGTTCAATGAGCAAAAAATTTCAGTAAAGATAAAAATTAATGCAAAATATTAAATCAAGTGATTTCAGAAAAAATGGACTGAGAATTTAATTTCCATCTCGCTTTTAAATTATTTTACATATATATTAAAAAGAATTATAAAAGTAAACCTTTATGCTTTTACATAATGAGCTTATAACTACAGCTGTGGTACTATATCCTCTTAGGGAGATTTTAACATGACTGTGGGATTAACAAAGAGGAAAATCTCAATTGTGAGAAAAAAATATTTTTCAGACATAAATCTTTAACAATAATAAGGCAAGCTGAGAAAGGGCTGGTGAAGTAAATTGATTTTTTTTTTCCCCTCCCATAAGCATTCTCTTGTGGATTCAGCAGAAGTCTCCATTGACAGACCATGTATTTGTTTCAGCCTTTGTTAGGGTTTCAGTCTCTCAAATTTTTTCCAGCTTCTCCCTGTGAAAAGGCTTTTCTGGCTGCCTCATTTGTGGCAGCTGTAAGCTTTAGCCACAGAGTGTATAAAAGGAATGCTTTTTACTGCTCCTTGAAAAATACAAATACACCTCTCTCCTTATTTCATCTTTATGATGTTTCGGAGTTGGCCTGAGGCATTTTAACAGTAATCCAAATGAGAGCAGCAGGTAAGAAAATCAGTTCAGGGCTGTTTAAGCACTCATATTCAATTTTAAACTTACAAAGGACAAAACCCTGTCATTTCAGTTGGAGCCTACGAACAAGAAAAGGCAGGGTAGCTAAAGGAATGTGCAAAGAGAAGATGCAAGAGAAGAACCTGTGAAAACTCTGTCATGAAAGACCAACAACTATCAAAGCTGCAAAGGGGATAAGCTGGTGCCCTTCAGATATATCCATGTTCCCTCCTGAATATTTCTGCTGGAGGTTTACACAGAGCACTCCAAACAGCAGCAACATGAAAGAATGCTGTACAAGCCTCACAACAGCCCAAGAGAGTGATAATAGTGATAAAGAATTACAAGCATCTGATTACAGAGCTGAATTCAGCCAGGGGCTCTCCCTGCCCACGTGAGGAACAACTGGTGCAAATCTGCTGAGGAATTTGGGCAAAACCTGGGTGCTGTGAAGGGAATCCATGTCAACAAACCACTGCAGATTAGCAGGAAGAAAAGGGAAGCTCTGTATCCTGTGATTTTTGTTTCAGCTTTGTACCAAGACTTTGGGTTGCTCCAGCTGGCTGTGTGACTCCACTTGTCACTGACAAAGTCCAGTGTTTCAACAAGTTTTTTCTGTTCTATTTTTCAGAAGCTAAAGAGGCATTAAATGGGCAACAAAACAGAAATCTGAGAATCAGAACGTTCCATTTCTGTAAACAGTCAAAATGTTGCAGTTGCAATACATCGACACCATATCTACAAAGGCAATAGAACAATATAACCAAAACCCACTGGTTTGAGATAAGCTGAAACTGAATGTGACAAAAGGCCAAGATTAGACAGGTTCTACTGACAGAGAGAAGAAAGATGCCCATTTTCTTCCCTATAATTTGATGTTTTTGCTACAGTTCTCATAACTTTTGGCAAAGGAAGAATGAAAGAGCTGACTCTGAGAGACTTTTGTTTGGACTTAAGAGATTTCTAATGTGTGAAGAGACATCCAAGAATCTGCAGTGAACAGTAAAAACATTTTTTCATTTAGTTTCCCTTGAAGGTCACATTTTCTGCTGCTGAATGCACTTCTCAAAAAATAACAAAGTTCCATAACCCACCAAATTATCTTATTACTCTCAATAGTGGCCACAGACCACAAAGCAGTGTCAGCTGTGTCTCAGCCCATCTGCAAAACAGATCTTGCCAGTATTTATCCTCACTGACAAGGGATTTAAATATTCCCTGCAGTCTCCAGACAGTTTGTCTGTGGCCTCTTTATTACAACTGTGAGACCACATTTCATAATAAGAATTTGTTAGTTCAAAGTTCAAAATCACAAATAACTGAAGACAGATTCCTGCTCAAAAAATGTTGATTTGTTTTGGGAATTTTGGTCACACACTGTTGAATTCAGTTGTTTTCTACTTCTTTTGTTGGGTTACCATGAGTGGCAAGGAAGAGCAGATGAGGCATGAGTTATTATTCCCTTCATCAGATGAAATACAGCACATTCCTTTGGGTTTGAGCTCAGCAGATTTTAAATAATTCACATTAATAAAAGAGCAGCTTTGCAAGTCACACAGATTTGGGCAACATTCAATAACCTCTGAAGCATTTCACACACCTGAAACATCTGTGGATAATATTCATTAGTTTCTATGAGCTGCAGGAATAATAAAGAAGCAAAAAACTTGCTTCTAGGAGTTACTTACGTGTAAACTTTGAGAACAAAGTCCTTCTCTTCCTTGATTTCCGAGATGGACTGGAGCACGTCCATGATGCTGAGCACGGCGCAGCCGTAGGGGCGGCGATAGTGCAGATGGGGGGGGCCCTTCTTGGAGTCATTGAGCAGCATGCGACCTGAAGGGAAGGGAATGGCCAACATCAGGGATGGACAGACAGCCACATCCTGCCTGCTGCGTTCATCACCCCCTGAGAACACACAGCCAGGCCACTTCCAGCTCCAGGCTGCAGGCTGACTCTCCTGCCCTGGCTCTGGAGGAGCTGCAGCTGGTTTTCCCCAAGTGCTGGGCTGTGCTGGTGGCCAGGGAGGTGCTGAGAACAGCCCAGGGGTGTGAGCAGGGCTGGCACAGCACCAGGGCTGCCTCTGCAACATCCCCCTCTCCAGGAGCCAGGGAGGGCGGGGCTGGGGGGGGACACAGCCAGGACAGCTGATCCCCACTGGCCAGGGGATGTCCCACAGCACAGGACATCTGCTCAGCACAGGGGGAAGGAGGTGAGGGGGACATTTGTTACTGCGAGGTTTGTCTCCATACAGCCTGGCTTCCTGGAAAGTGGCTGGACATTGATGGCTGATGGAAAGTGAGAATTAATCTTTTGCTTTCCTTTGCTTCTGCACATGGCCTTTGCTTTATCAGACTGCCTTTATCTTCACCCATGAATTTTCTTCCATCTTATGTCTCCTTTATCTTCACCCATGAATTTTCTTCCATCTCATTTCTCCCCCAGCCCCATCCTGCTGAGGAGGGGAGTGCCAGAGTGGCTTGGAGAGCACCTGGTGTCCACCCGGGGTC
This sequence comes from Pseudorectes ferrugineus, assembly GCA_008033365.1. Classification (NCBI taxonomy): domain Eukaryota; kingdom Metazoa; phylum Chordata; class Aves; order Passeriformes; genus Pseudorectes; species Pseudorectes ferrugineus. Next base: position 16,786 of record QWTY01022640.1, on the reverse strand, counting down.
AACCCAGCCACGACTTTTCACTCTTAAACTTTTCAAACCCAGAGGTCCATCTGAACCTACATCTCACTCAGCCACAAACAGTCAAGGGCAAAGTGAACAGCGTCATGTCTGGCCAGCTTTGATTTGCAGCTCCATGACACATATTTGCATCCAGCTGGGCTGACTACAAATCATCTGTGGAATGAGCCAAGAATATGGCTTGTACTCACCAGCCTGACCCACACAGAAATTCACTGTGCTCCTTCCTTAGAGTGCACTATTTGCACAAATCTTCATTTTATTTGATTGCTTTAAGGGAATGTATTATATATTGTATATAATACATATAATATTATATATTGGTTATTGGATGGATCCTTCTTGGAGCACTGGAAGGAGAATTCTGAGCTACAAAGCTGCTCAGTGATTAACTTCCTATTACTGAGGCAGTTTTTAAATAGAGCAAAAAATGCCAAGGCCAGAAAAATCACTGTGATAATCTAAGTGAACTTGTAACATTACACATAATCATTTGTCCAGCACTTCTTGCATCAAGGTTAATACAGCAACTTTCTACAAGCTTCATTTATCACCTCAAGTGATAACAGAGCAATTCTGACGCGTAGGCTCTTAGGACACGGTGAAGTCAGATAATGAAAACCCGACCTCTCTGACACAGCCGTGCCTCTGAAGGCACATTGAAGGCACATTGAAGGCACACTGAAGGCACATTGCCATTCCCAGGGCAGCACACAAAGCTCTGTTTAGAGCTGCTGTACCCCAGAAAAGGTGTCTGTGGCTGGTGCTGGGTGTTAGCACTGACTGGGCTGGCAACAGCTTAAAAACCCTTTCCTTGCAAACACTGCCTGGCCATTCTTCAGTCACCTGAAAACCTGGAACACATGAAAGGCACTGCACTGCTCACTTGTTTGCAATAATACAGCTGAGGAAACTGTCTGTGCTACTCCTACTACACATTGTTAACATTTTAGGCCTAATATTTAAAATAAATTATACTTAACACAGGTAAAATATGTACTTGCACCACAGACTCCTACAGCAGCAAACAGATCTTAATATATATCTGTCTAACAGCCTCTGATTTACTCGATGTGGATGGTCAGACATGCTGCCCTGTAATCCAGCTATAATCACCAGTAAAAAGACCTCATTTGAAGTTTTTAAACATTAAACAAAAAGCCTTTTTAGTTTGTCCCTCTCCCCTAAATGTGGTGTTTAATCTAAAATTCTGTTTCAGACTCAGAAAAACAAAATCCCTGTTAAACAGTCATCAGTAACTTTCTAACACTTAGCTCCATATGGTCTGAATGTCAATCAGTCTATGACTGAGTTTTCTAAATGTATAAATCATTTTAAAGTCAGGTAATTAAAACATACATTTAAAAATACTCCAAGAGCACTGTTTATTACATATATTTCAAGCACTAAATCATACTGTACCTATTCGGATTACATGGGCAACTATGTACAAATCCCTCTTCATGTCCTTGCTGCTGAGATCCTGGAAGATTGGAAAAAACAGAGACATTCCAACATAAGTGCCTGCACCCATAAACGTGGATGAAAACTCTGAAATCCCATGTTACAGAAAAGCAGGTCAAGACTTTTAAAAATGAGCTTCAAGAAAAACCAAACAACAGGAAAAGGAGAACCTACAGAAGAGCAAAAGGGAAGCTGAATTTAAGGAAGACAAGTAAGTGTTATTGACTCTGATAAAACTTTAAAAATAAAGAAGTAAATTAAGAAAATACACATAGGACACTTTTCAATAATTCATTACTGCAGCATTTTGCATTCACATGTCAGAAGCCACCTTAACTGCAATCTCCTTGGCATGGTGTAGTTTTCACTGATAACTTCATAAACAAACATCAACTTCTGAGACATTCCTCCTGCATTTTTATTTGTTTTTTAGTTACAGGAAAGGTCTAAGAAACATTTCTTCCTAAAAACCAGTTTTCCCATTGCCACTCACCTCCCAGACAAGATTTTAAACAGATAGTGTGTACTGGGGGAATATTCATCCCTGGTTTAGACTGATGCAAAAAGGCTCCTCGTGCTCTACAAGCAACAGCTGCTGCCTCTTTCTCTACTAAGTGCTGTCATCTCACTGTCAGGTACTACTTTACACAAAAATTAACTGGAACAATCTCTGATTCAGATAAAATCTCGTGGTTTTCTTTAAAAAGCTCCTCAACTATGTGGTATTATAACCACTGTAAAAGGAAATAATGCTATTTTTACATGAAGAGGGGAGGAAATTTAAACTGTGGACATCTAAGATCTGTCATTCCTAATATGAACCAATTTAGAATTAAAAACTGCATTTTGCTGAAAGCTAAGACATGAACCTTAAATCACACAGGGAATTTCTTTCCCATGTGACTTGAGAACCCAAATCTCAAGCAGTGAGATTATGATGGCAATGCAACTCCACATTACAGTGCCACACAGCACAGCAAAAGCTGGCACAGTGACTCAGAACTAGGCATAAAGGGAATTTATCCTAAGGAGAAGTTTCCATCCCTTCCCAATTGTGTTATATTGCTAAATTACAGCAGGCAAGTAATAAATTCATGGCTGTAGCTCCTTGCTCTCTAAAAGCAGCACTGCATTTCCCAGGGCAGCATATGCAGGGAGCTGCAGAGCCACTGTTTGGGATGCTGCTAACCAGCAGATCGTGTCTCTCCAGAGCCAAAAAAATTAAGCTACATAAATCACCCTTAGCATTTCCTCCTCAGGCTTGATTCTGCTGCTGCACCAAGAAGGGAACACACTTTCTAGGCGTTCTCCATCTCCCAACATACCAGTGTAACATATGGTAGCCTTTATCTCGCATGTCTTGGAGACATGAAGTTCCACACTAAAAGGGATTTGACATAGTTTTAATCTCAGTAGTGCCTGACAAGACATTTCAAAAAGCAAAAAACCTTGGAGATAATACTTAATGCTCTAGAGAGCAATAGATTCCTGAAAAATATCTGTGCTTTGACAGGGGGAATTTTATTACACCATCAGATTACCAGTTCTTAATTAACAGCAATTTAGAGAACTATTTTTTCAAAGGGCAGCTGTCAAAACATCAGAAAATGGCAGGGCATGAACATATTGATGGGTTCACACTTTAGTCGCTTTTCCAATTTCACAAAGAAATTTACTGTGTCACAGGCAAAAGACAAAAAATGTGGGCCCAGATGGCCTTGTATTTCAACTTGTACAGCACAGGCTTTTCACAAGGCAAGAAATTCATACCATGACATGGACCAAACTATCAAAAGCCCCAACCCCTGCGAGGAAGTTTTCAGATAATTCCTCTGCAGAGAATCCATGCACATCTCCCAGGACCAGGAGAGGACAAACTACATTTACTGGCTTTTATTAGGACTGCATCCACAGGGTGGGTATTTCCCACATCCTTCTGAGCTTCCTAAATGGTACTGACTGATTCTAACTGAATGGCTTTTTAAAAAATCACCCCCTAAATTTCCCCCTCAATATTGGGTATGGAAGAGAGTTACTCCACAATAATGGTTAGTTGTTTACAATGCTGGTTTCTAGAAAGGTCTGCTTGTGTGTTAAAAAACCCAAACCTCATCACAACCAACCCCAAACCACTGGAATCAAGGATACCTGTCTGCCACTAATTAGTTATTTAATTCAGCTGCCAACCTCACAGGCCACAGAGAATACAGCATTTAACAAAAATAACAAGTTTATACTCTGTAGTTACATTTTAATTCAGACCCAGGAATGTTTCTAACGTGTGCACAGGCTGAGGTTTGCTTGAGTGAGCTTTGATCTCCAGAGCAAGCAGTTTCTCACCTTTGCTATGATGTGACAGCAGATGTAAAACCAAAACCTGGGTAATTTGATATCTTACACAAGGAGACAGCTGAACCCTTAGAAGTAACAGAGATAGCAGGAAAAGACAGGGATCCCTTGAATAATATAAGATATGGGCTGCTTGCCCTGGGGAAAGATGAGAGTTTTAGAAAGATATTGCGGTGTGGTGAGGGAGGGCAAGGAAATAAATAAATAGATTTAAAGTCAAGATGAACACAAGCTTGGGAACAAACCTGAAAATCACAGAATTATCTTATCTTAGAAGCATTTCATAATTAAGAAATTATGATAAGATAGAACCACTGCAGATAAAATGGTTATTCAAAAAAAGCAATTATTTGTTGCTCTTTTACTACACACTTTGGAAAGTCCTTTGAACACATTGATGAAAAATCCTGGTTTAGAAGTGTGAGATTTTTTGCACAGATAATTTTTCCAATTATAATTCCTGTTATGTAGAGTATACATTCATTATAATTCCTGTTATGTAGAGTACACATTCTAGCAGATGAGTGAGAGAGTCTAAGCACCTCCACCAGCCCGTGATGGAGTCTGAGCACCCTGGAGAGCTGAGACTGCAGCAGTTCTGGGATTTTTGCATAATGATAGGAAAGGGAGCTCAGGGGGGATCTCTGGTCGGGATTGGGGCTGCACTGGCACATGTCTGCAACCCCAGGCTGGCTGCTCTTGGACTACAGAGGCCCAAGTCAGAGTATGCAGCAGGTCTCTCCTGGAACTGTTACGGCCCTGGCTGTAGTTTATCTTTATTTTTTAAAGGGTGTAAAGGCTGGTTTGCAGATCACCAGAGCAAAACTGTTTCACCCTGTTCACCACACAGAGAGAAACAGGACAGGTGTTCCATGACCCCAAGTCATGTGGCATGGGTGAGGGTGGGGAAGTTGGATGTCAAAAATCTTTTCCAAAATGATGAACCTCAGAGGCCAGAAAGTGCCAAAGTTGAAACAAAGCAGTCTGTGCTGCCTTTTGGGAATATTCCTTAGGGCAGCTCCTAATGCTGCACTCCTGCCTTTCACCTGACTCAGACACCGGTGCTGAATCTTAACCCCTGCCCACCTTCTCTCAGCAGGGCCAGACTCTGGGTTTGAGTTACCATCTGTGGGGTGATGCTGGCACCTCTGCTGATGTTTAATCAGCTGGCAGCACTTCACTGATGGTACCAAAACCAGAACTGCTACTGATGTCAGCATCCAGGTCAGTGCTACTTTTGGACCGACCCGCATCTCCTAGATCCAGATGGAGACAGAACTGAGCATCCCTACAGCTGGCTGGATATATTCTGTTCCCTAAGAGGAGAAATTCTGGTGTCTCCCTAAGGGAGAGAAGGGAACAGTGCTGGGGACCATGCCTGGTTCAGTGTCCAGCCCTGCCTGACCACAGAGGGTGCCACTGCCAGAACCAAAGCTCTGCCATCTTATTTTTCACTGAAGGTAAAAATACTTCTGTCACAGAGCTTCCAGCATGTGCACTAAGTAAAGGTGAGTCACGATGGAAGGTGTTTATCACACTTGGGATCTGAGATTCCTTACAGTTATTCTGTGAGGAGCTGTTAAGTTTCAGTGTCTCTAGATTTTCATATTCTTTCTGAGAAAAAGTAGCAGATAAAATCATGGTCTGACACTTGGTTCTGAGGGAATTTTAAACAGAACTTAAGACCAGCGCAGAAGGGATTTCTTACAAGGGCATGTAGGGACAGGACAAGGGGTAACACTTGTCTGATTTTCATTCAGAAAAAAGTGCCTTGTCTTATGTTCAGGCCATCACAGCCTTTTCCTATGCTCTGTTATCTAAGAGCATAGCACATCCAACGAAAATATTCTAAATTTCACACTATCTGCAGGAACAAATGCACTTAAAAGGAAGTACTTCAGAATATTCACTTAGCCATAAAAATAATTGAGAAGTACACTCACTTTCTATGTTAACATTTAGTCAAAACCATAACAAAACTTAAAAATGGTTTCTGTTCTACTGATTATATTGGAGAGGAAGAAATGAGTTTCTTTCCCCTCAGGAAGCCTCCAATCCCACTCATGTGAGGGGAGAAGAAAGGGAACAGACACGTACTGTGAAAAGTGCACACATTCGATCGATCTTCTCCGGATTCCTGGGGCCTCCGTTCTTGTTTAACCTCACCATGAACCTCTCACTGAAAAACAAACAATGTTAAAAAAACAATGAGCTTTTCCTGTACATACTTCAACAGAAAAATACAGATAGGTGTCGGTTTTATTAAAAAAAGATGCAGTGGTTGCTATAATTCCAAAGTATATGAAACAGCATTCACTGGTCTAGACAAAATTACATGGAATAGCACAGATTTTTAATAGTAAGTAGTCTGCATGTGAAAACATTGTGTTGATGCATATTCATGATGCAATAACATTAAAATAATGTGAATATAAGAAGCACAGAATCTGTACACATTACAACTCCTCCAGGCAAAGGCTGAGACAAACTTGCTGAGGGGTACACTGCCTTTGGTAAACCTGAGTTCATTAAAATCCACTCAAAACTAAAAGCTACAAGAATACCAATTAAGCAATCTCCTTCAACATAGAGCATTTATAGAAGCAAGATACTAATTCAAATACATTAAGATTCAATTGATATAACTCTTACCAATCAAATTAAGCAGCCCTTTAATGAATAAAACCAGCACGTTTAGCCAGGCTGCAAAATGAACAATCCTCACAATGCACGGTAAGACATGGACATTCTTATTATTTCTTAAGACAGACAATTTATGTGTAAAATTAAGTTTGATGAGCAATTTTTTCCCTAGTGTGCAACAGCCCCCTGAGTATTGACCAGAGTTTTCTTCCTAGATTTTTAGAGAAATAGAGTGAGAGCACATCGTTAATTCTTCCATTAAACCACACATCCTTTCAATCCTATCCAGTAGAACTGCATCAATTCCCATAACCTTCATTTGATACATTTGCCAGCATATCATCCACTGTTGGCCTGAAAGAAATGAAAGCACAGTGTCCACACCACCTCCTTTGGCAGCTGGCTCCAAAGGCCACTCGTCCCTGCAGGTAAAGCACACGGAGCCCGGGCAGTGCCTGATTTCAGTGCACAGCCTCTGCTTTTTGTCACCCTTCTGTGTTACAGAGCCCTTTAGAGAAGCTCATTTCCTGCAGGGCAGGGATAGCAGTGGTATCCCCACATACAAATAAATAATTTAACACTTAAAAAATCCAAGAAAAAGCGCTGGAATTGTTTTGTAGAACTTACCCACAGTGCAATTTTTCAACAGCATTTCATGACCAGTTCTCTAAAGCTGTAAGATTGTAACAGGCTGGTACTGAGACCACCTCCACCATAAATCCACACACATCTGGGGGTTCCACACAGGTGAGGCCAAGTCCCTGCTCATCCAAACTGTGATTTATCAGGCATCACCTCTTGGCCCTTCCACACAGCTTTATGCTGTGAGTTCATGTGACCATCATGTGACCATCATCATTATAAATACTGATTTATTTTCAGAATTATTACTTTTGTTGGAATGGTCTTTAATTCTTGAGCATGACCCATACATCTCATTATACACCTTTGCATGATAATTTATGGAAGTTAATGATGCTCAGCAACCCAGCTCATCCTCTCTGGCTGTTTCACTCTCCCTGTCACTCACTATTACTCCAAACTCCATGTATCCCACAACCCCATCCAGTTATAATTTTTATTAATTTTGCCACCAATGTTATAACCTCAGAGACTGCTGAAATGCCACAAAGAAATCCATAAGAAACAGATACTTGATGATTCTTTCGAGATGTCAGTAAGTTAAGAACATTTTACCAAATGGTATAATCCATTCTTTCAGTAAGAACTCTGTGATGTATTAAGTGGGGAGCAGGACAATATTGCAACTTCAGAACATTACACTGACAGTCACATTACAACAATATTATATCTTCATAGTTACCTCTATCCACCTAACACATAAATCAGTGTTACATATTGTATTTTAAATTTCCAGTAAGATGTAGTTTTGAACTTTCAAAACAGGGGGTTTTTTAGGGTTTTTTTTATTATTATTTCAGCTCTAATGAGCATTTCATTTTCATACAGGAGCTGAATGCAATCCTGTGTGCCACAAAATCCTGTGCAGGCTGTCCCTCAGACAATGGCAGGGAAGGCACTGCCAGGTCTTTGAGCTGAGCTGTCTGTTTGTATTTCATTCATTAACAAAAGCTGTACTGCTTAGTGTGCTTTTAGAGCACCCGAAGAGGGATATTCTGGAGACTCACTTGATGGTGTCTTGCAAGGTTTTCCTCCATTAATACGTGGAAATCTTTTAAAATTTGCAATTCATCTTTTCCTTGTTAAAGCCATGGAGAAAATCTGGTTCCTGTTCCCCTATTTTCAAGAAATGAAGCAGCCACCACCTCTCTCACCTGCCTGTTGATCACCTGTTCCCTTATTCCAGCACCACTGCAGTAACAACCTTTACATTCCTTCCTTTAATTTCCAGTCCTCCCTTGAGTCCTCTTGAGCTTGTGTCCCTAAATAATTAAGGGGACTTTGAGTCGACTGCAGCATTTGAGACCTGTGGAACAGGAAGAGGCATTTGGCCAAAGGACAGGACCCGGAGAAGGACAGGGCAGCAGTGCCAAGAGGCCACCCCAAAGGACCAAGCCACCTCCAGTTCTCCCTCCTTTCCTTGCACATCAGTTCTCCTAAACTTGTGGGTTTGTGTCTCATCTCCAGCATTCCTCTAATCATTGATATTACCACAGATCAAGAACAGTTTACTATTATTCTACTATTCTGTTACTATTCTACTGAGGTCTCACCGGTGCTGATACTGTCAACACCCCTGGAATGGTCCCTGGAATGGGACTGAAGCTTTTTACACTGCTGACCCACATTATGAACTAGTTAGTCAGCTGCTTCCCATTTTACAACTGCAAATTTATTTCTATGTCAAAGCAAATCTGGAAGAATAACCCTGTTTCCAATGACCTGAAAATCCACTGCCTTCATCTATCATTGCAGCTCTGTTTTTAGACAAAAATACACACATTTAGGGTCAAGAAACTTAATGGGAATTCAGTATCTTAATTTCTTCTTTTAAGAGCTACGTCCTTTGAAAAAGCTGAGTCTCCAGTGCATCTTTTCCTCAAGCTTCTCTTCTGCACAAGGACAAGAGCGTGCACAGAATCTAGACAACATTAAGTCCAGTTTAGTAAGACTGAAATATCAAATCTGAATAAAGTCCATGTGGAAATTAATGAAAAAACCCAGTAGTTATAACTGCCAAATGAGTGGTGGAAATGAAGCACGGGGAGGTACTGAGATGCAATCTGACTGCTTGATCCTACTACTGCCCAAAACCAAAAAAAACCCCAGAAAACACCCACAACCAAAACCAACAACCCAATAAAAGTTGTCAGCTACTCTGAATATACACCAAAATCAGTTATTTTGCATAAAATTGAAGATAAATGCATCAAAACAGAGAAAAGAATCAACATTTTACCCTGCTGAGCTCAGACCAAGACGTGACACACTAGGAGCAGTATCTTAAACAAAAGCTTATTTATTCCTCTTGCTCCTATATGCTATAAGCAACCTCCAATTACTCTAATTGCAGCATCTCCTCCTGTGCTAATTCCCATCATAGTGAAACCACCTCTTGTGCAGCACTAAGCCAGGCTTTACAATCACTCTCATGATTAGTAATTGCTACAGCTACTCCAATGTAAGAACCACTGCTCTGACAAGCAAAGTCAAACAGCTTCTTGTTCATTCACTTGAAAAGAAGGAAAAATGAAAGGAGTGTAGTGTCTCACTTCTTGGCTACCCCAAACTGACTGAAAAGCAGGACCATACTGAACTCTGCAGAAAGGAAGGAAGCCATCAACGGTTTGGGATGTTACATTTTCAGCATGAAAAAGGGGGCAAACAGGGACAAAATTTACTGTTGGGTGAGCAGGAGTGGCACTGTGCCCACGGGGAGTTTTTGTTGTTGAGGTTTGTTTGTGATGTTCTTTGCATAACGTGTGGAGATGACAACAAAAGGAAGGGCCTGGCAAAGAGCTTGGGGTGGCCTGGCGAGCCCCTGGTATTCCTTCATGGGCACGTTTCAGTACCAGGGGGGTTTCAAGCAAAAATCCTGACTGAGCATCCATTCGGGAATGTAGGCACAGCATTACCAGATGCATAATGCCAAAGCTGGGGAGGGCTGCAGAGAGGCTGCAGATCAATTTTCTGTTGGAATTGGAGACTGGTGATAAAGAACACGGACTAAAAAAACTAATTTTTTGACAAAGTATAGGAGATAGGTTTTCTGAAGCAGGGACAGCAGCACATTAGGGCTTCAATCTCCTTAGGCAGAAACCTCACATCTTGTACCCTTCCCTTGCCTTAAATAATGGTCCAGCAGCTATTTCTCCCAGAAGCAAAACCTCCTTCACCCTCTCCATTCCAATGTGCCACTGAAAGGGAAAAGGTACAAATGTACAAATGCTTCCTAATTTTTCTTATTTTCCTCAGTGCTTATTTCCAGAGAAAACTGGGGGAACACTGAAAACCCCCAATATTATTAAAAACACCTCAGTCCTTTCTCAAAAGCTGTATTTAATTGTGTTTTCAGAATTCAGCATGTGGCCAATGCCTTCTAAGAATACAGGTTATTTTAAAAATACATATTGGTCCATGACACACGGAGAAGTGCACAGGGAAAAGGGTCTTGTGGTAGCGGAAAAGATGATCTAACAGCTCATATTTTAGACTTTGATCTTCTCTTGGTGTCTCCCCAGGTTTCTTTCTGACACTTTTGGTATCATGTAAAACCTTACCTGCATGTAAAATACAAACTCAGGTACAAAAATGTGAAAATGCTGCCCCAGAAGCCAGAAGTTTGCAGGAATAAGATACAAACACTTGCCTAGCCAGGACAGTTCACCTCCTTTCAGTCCTACTGGTTAAAAAATAAATGATAAGCATGATACTATTTAAATTTCCCCCACCCACCTCCCCAAAAATTCTCTAGTCTCTTCTTTAATTAATGTTAACATGCTTGACAATAATTTTAGAGTAACATTTGAGCTGGCATACGAGTATCATAAACATTTGAAGATGCTACTGTAAAAGCACCCTATTTTGTCCCAGATAAATCTCAAGAACAAACTCCACACAGGCCATCCAGGAGAGAGCTCGGGATGAGCTGGTCACTCTCTGTGGCAACGAAACCTTGCTAACATTTGCCTTCAAAATATCCCAGTCTTGCTGTGCACACCACATTTTGGGCAGTTTACTTCATCAGTGCCATCAAACACTGCATTTTTCCTACCCCTGCATGTACAAGCTCTACGAGGACAATATGTTGACCAGATGAATGGAATTATGTTAGGAGTTACTGCTATAGGATCAAAGCATTTTCTTAAAGCTGTAAAAAAAGAAGCTGGTTCAAAACATTAATTAAATTAGGAGAGCAACACCATGAAAGAGATCCCTGGGGCTTGGTGGGAGTGGCAAGGGGAGAGAAAAGTGAACTACAGTCTCTGAACCTTACAGTTTGGACAAGCTAGTATTTGCATGGTTTAACTTGGGAAGCTGCTCCTGTATCAGAGAGGAAGTCCACTGACCCAGCAGAGCAGAAGTTTTGAAGCCCCAGGGCAGCAGCATTAGCCAGTTTTCCAGAAAGCAATTACTGCTCTCCACCATCCTCTTTGGAGGCTGAGAGAAAACCAGGCTCTGCTGTCCTGCCTTTCCATTTGTGCTGCATCCTGCGAGACAGTTAATGATAACGAGATGAGGCTTCTCATATTTGCTTGCACAACTTCACACAAGAAAAAAAATAGACTTCTATTTTCATTCCATTGGCCAAATTTGTCCAAATCTCTCTTCAGTTTGTCAGCTGCAAGAACATTACCACGGTCAGTGATTGAAACAGTCATTCCAGGACAGCACTGCAGCCTGATGCTTTGGAGAACACCCTGTAGGAACTTTCTAAAAAGGAAACAAGCCTCACTTCAGGCCTTCTGAACTTTATTTCATGAGCATGGTCTCACGTTCACAAAGAAAGCATGTTCCTATATCAACATTTTAGTAATTTCCCATTGTCAAAAATGATGGGTTTTTCTCTTGAAAGATGATTTAAGCAGCAGGAGTATCCTCTGTAAAAAGCTTTTCAAGTTTATTTTCTGTTCATCATGATTATCTTTTAGAGTTGCTAATTTTTGCTCATCCTCTTGGGAAAAAATCTAGGTCCTTCCAGCTGCTGTAAGACTGACCTAATAACAAAATCTCCCAGAGCTCCACAGAATGAGTCTTCATTCTCAGTGTGAGTGCGAGGGGAAGCCAGAGCATATGTACAGAACGGTCCCGTGTCTGTGAAGAACTCAATTGCCACTCCCAGTGTAAACCCAGAGCATCTCCCAGATCCCAGCAGTGTTTGAGCAATCCATCATCGGCAGCGGTCACTGCCGAGCCCCGGAGACAGGAGCATCACCTCTGCTGAACTTTCAGTTTGCTCACTGTCTCAACAGCGACTCATGGACCATTTAAAAATCTTCCTTTTCAGGCAAGTGCTCAGGGAGTGTGTTTGGTTTTTCTCCCTTCCCTTTTGTTGGGAGAGGCAGGAGAGTTCTTTCCCGAGCTGTCTGATCCAGCAGCTCTGCAATAACCCCGCTTTCACAAACAAGTGAAGCAAAGCACACTGCTTTGGTTTATGGAGTGTATTTTATAAAGACATCTTAGAGAAAAGAACACCAAATCTGTGAGGGAAATGAATCTGGCCCTGAGAAAACGGCTCCAAGCAACACAGTTTGCTTCCCAGCAAATTCAGGCTTAATGCTCATGAATTATTAAATTACCACATTGGCGAGGAGCCCCGGGGGAGGATTACAGAGCTTACAGTAAGGCTGTTACTGCAAACACCGGGTTTCCATGGAGACAGAAAATAGTGAAAATAACTACCTGTCATTTCTCTTGCCACATTCAAGGGAAAACCACCACAATGTTAAAGTGTTATTGAGGCTTGCAGGAGAAAGGGAGCTAAGCACCAATTACGTTCTCCTTGGCTTCTCGTGACTCTGCCACACTTGAACATTTGACACCGTCATGAGGATTTTTCTGTTATTTCCATCATGAAAGGTACATATTTATGTTCCTCAAAGGAATCCTGTCAATTAGAAAAGTTTTCTATTTGCAAAAAAAAAAAAAAAAACAACAAAAGAGAGACTTCACTCATCTACTGCAATTCCCCAGTGATGGTGATTTTAACTAATGGAAAACAAGGCAGACTGACCCTGCCAGGTGGCAGGTGAGGAAAGCTTTGCAGGAAAGAATTCTAATTTTGGATTACAGGTATTTTGTAGATTAAGGATTTTATCACCATCTCTACCCCGAGAGAAGCTACTGGTTCTGAGGTCTGATACAGCAGCTGTCACATTTAATTCTTGCTCCACAAGAGCTTCGCACATGACAATTTCTGTCAGGAACACAGAACTGGGTTTTGAGGGGGAATTTTGCCACAGAAAGAGCTCAAATGTAACGAGAGGATTCCTTACACTGGGCCTTCCCACAGACAGAAAATTACTTGGAAGTGCTTTCTCTGAGCTCACTTACACTTTTTAACAATGCAGATTTGCCCCCTGCCCCTCGAGTGAGCAGAATCTCTTCCAGCTGTGTTCATGACACATTGTCATTCCTCCTGAGCAGGAAAAGGGAAGAAGTTCCAATGCCTGCAACTCATTGATTTCTTCCTGTTAACAACTAAAAAATCAAATTAACCCTGCAGAAAACTTGATATCCCTGCCTATTTGTATGTCATATTTGATCCCCAACCCAAAGAAACCCCTGTTTTGGGGGAAGGAGGGTGGTGGTGGTGAGAGATACAGAATAAGATGGATATTTGTAAAAGCTCCTGCTTTGGAATAGCTACATATTAATAATTCCGTAGGAACTAGGAAAAATAGTAATTTTATAGGAAAGAATTAACATCTCTAATAACACCACTTACATCTCTTACAGCAGCTTTCAGATACAAATCCAGACAGCAGCAGCTTCTTTTGCATATACTATTAACAAGACAGGGGATAAATAGGAAAATCAAGCAAATGCAGATTCCAGAGAAAGATCCACGGAATGAAAGTCAGCTGAAGCAACCAATAGAGAAAATGAAATTGCATCACTCCTCCTTTGCCTTTTTCTAAAAATCTACCCACCAAAAAACCTTATAAAATACTCCATAGGTTTTGTCTCCAGTGACGATGAAATCTGTAATTTTCAGCAGTTCTATGTTCTATCAGAAAGGCTCTTTGTCCCAGCTGTCTGTGTGCAGCAGACTCCAGAGACACACAGATTTTCCATGGTCACTGCAGTGACCAGAACAAGGCCATTGCTGTGGGCAGCAATATTCCTCAATGTTTGTTTAGCTTTTGAGAAAGTTCACCTTGAGCAGGATGAAAAACTCGTGCTGTTACCATCACTATTGCTACAAATTATCTATTGCACAAAACTCAGAAAAATACTTTCCCTGAAATACTAAAGCCACACCAAAGTAAAGTACAGGAGGAGCTGATGGAGGATTAGCTATCCCAACAGATCAGATTGCTGAAAGAGAGGTAAAAATTGAACGATGGGTTTTTTTCATGACTAAGCAGAAGAAAAAACTCATTAGTTGGTAAGGTTAATCCCTAGGAAAATTCTCTGAATATTAAAGAAATAATTCTCAGTGATACAAAGTTATTTTTTCCCAGCAGACAAATCATTATACTGACAGTGAATGAGATAACTTTTCTATTTTAAAATAGCTGTGCTATTAAAAACATAACCAAAGGAAAATTTAGCGCATATTGCACAATAAAAGTAAAATATAATTTTCTCCTTCCTTACATAGCAACTGGCAATTAAGGAACATGATAATATTTTAAAGCAATTAACTGGGGATAAATGCCCACACATTGTCCCAGCACTCCCAGAGCCATTACTTGAGACAGAAACACAACAGAAAAAGGATCTTCAGGTCAGTCCCATACCCTGGGAGCAAATGCAGTCAGACCGCTTTGACACAGTTTTTACTGTGGATCCTTCCACATTAATTAACAATTTCTCTTTCAGCTATTCAACTTCAACCATATTTATCTACCCAGTGACCCTTCTTTCCTTTTTCTGACCTTATTAATGCCAGTGTTACTCTTTTGTATTTCACCTGCCCCCCTCTCCACTCTCAGCTGCCAAACCTCCCTCTGCCCAAGCAGAATCCGGTGTCTAGAACGTGTACAGGTTCTACATCCCCGGTTTGGGGCAGGTAGGGTTGCTCTGGACAGGTGTTCCTGCATTAAGGATGCTGCTCCTGCACATCAGAGCTTTGAGAGGACTCAAACCCCTTCTGAAACAGGATTGTGGGAAATTTGCCTTTGCATTTTCAAAAGTTGGCTCAGTGTTTGAAATGGAAGCTCCTGACAGTGGTGATTGTCGGCATTAGGAAGTGCTACAGGAAAATTATTCAAGATGGCATGTGTAAGCACAATGTAATTTTAGCTACACTGTTCCTGCTAACATTTTTTAGCAGCTGATATACATTCCTATTGACAGCTTAAAAGTCAAAAGAACATGACTAAATGGTGATGAGAACCATGGAGCTAACGGCCATCATCAAATACAAACAGAGATGAAGGATTCCTGTCGAATTTGCCAAGGTAACCTTCAGCAGCTTGGTACAGATTTGTATTCTGACGTCTGAATCGGGAATACTGTGTCACAGAAACTCCTACTGCACAAAGAGTGAAAATCAAATCCCCTACAAATTCATCCTTTCTAAATCCAGTGTTTCAAAGGGGTGCATTTCATTCTACTCTATCTTAACACTGTCACAAACATTTTCTGTTTACAGCCTCCCCCTGCCACTCGAGTGCAGTATCGTGACTTCTACAGGACCAGGTTGTACAAGTGAGCAGCAACTTGAGAAAACTTTTCTAACACTCACACACTGGTTAACCCAAACCCAGTGTGGTCATGCCCCACAAGTTAACTTGTTTACAAGGACAAGGAGACATTTAAATTGGTAACGATGCTCTCTAATATTTTTCCCTCTTTAGTATCTTGAACTATGTACACATTTGTTTGCTGATTTTTATCACAGAAAATAATTTGGTTGGAAAGTATCCCAAGATCCAGAGATGAGTTACAAATGGGAAATCACTCCTTCCATTACCTCTGCAGTCAGCACCAAACCCCACTGCAGAGCAGTACCAACAGCCAAACATTACCACTGAACACTTTTTGACTCAACCTTGAAAAATAGGGGCAGATGATTCTATGTCAGATGACTTTTGAGCAGCTGAATCCAACTATCCTGATGTAGACCCAGAGTGTTTTTTCAGTCCATAATTATGTTTCCAAACCATGTTTCTCTCCCGAGAACTGCTTTGTCAATGGTGCTAAATCCTTAAGACAAGACTTGGGACAGACTGTACTGCTCACATTTTCCCCATCATCCACCCACAAACTGAGAACATTTCCACAAAAAACATCTTTCCGTATCACCTATTAGCAAGAGCTTTAAAGAGCAAGCTTATGTTTTTTCTCATTTTGGCTACTGCTTTTACATTTCAGCACTGAAATAGATGTTTCCCAATCAAACTCCTAGCCTTGTGTTGCAGTGGTTAGAATCCTGTCTCACCCCAAAGACACGGCAGATATTTAAAACAGACACAGCAAAGAACATCTGCTCTCTCAACAAAACGTTTGAACACTTTGTGTATGAGAAATGCCCACATGGACATCCTCAGCCACTCCCATTGGTGCCTTAGGTTTTAACTTTTATATTTTTCAAATTCTGTATTCCTGGTGTGTAACTCTGCAGTGTCCTGTAGCCTGTGAGCTGCTGCTCTCTCATGCTAAGACAGACAGAACAAAGCCTCTCCAGGCCTGCTCTCCAAGCACACCCAGCCCGTCCTAG